>OY740771.1:16276756-16446756 GCA_963513935.1 Aphrophora alni
TTTAACATAGAAAGAAATATACCTACAAACAAATACACACACATACATGTAAATATGTACACATTAAAAAACTAAAAGAAAAAAAAATAATAAGATGAAAATAGTAACTCCCCCACTCCAAATAAAAAAGATGAAATAATAAACTAAATGCATAAACCTATTACAACTAATGTAGAAAATACATATATACACGTATATAAATATTAAAAAAAGAAAATATCACGAACATTAATAAAAATAATAAAACAATAATAACAACAACAACAATAAATAGTAAAAAATAACAATAACCAAAAAAAAAAAAATAATAAAAAGAAATACTATAGAGAAGAAAATCTATTTGTAATTTAATAAATATAATTTATTAATGAAATTGAATGATAACTAATCACGTACTGTGTTATTGGAAAAATAATTAAAATTTTCACAAAAAATTATTACAATAGCTGCTCGAAATGTCCATCATTAACGATACAAGTCAGCGCGACGATTTAAGGACCCAACTGCCTCCTCCTAGATTCGTGTGTTGTTTTTGTTTTTAATCAATTGTGAAAGCCCTCGAATTAGTGAATAATTAATTAAAAATATATTTGTAAATAATACGTCTATCCACTTAATCATACCGACTGCAGTTTCGGTTAAAAGCCCATCATCAGTAATAAAAACACACCTAAACTTACGTAAAACACAAACACTATTAATCACTCCGTCCAGAGGTAGTTATATGCCTAAATTTCTCGGGGGGGGGGGGAGAATTCTTTTTGTGTTTGTTAACTTTATTGTCTAATTAACGCATTACCTAATTTCAACAAACAGTGCATTAACATACACAGACTCTCTCGCATGCTCTTACGGTAACTACCAATCAATCTAAAAAATCAAGAGAATCTAACAACCGAATCTCGAAATTCTATTAAAAAAATTAATAAATTCCAACTATTTAGATAAAATGTTTATGAAATATAAAGATATGTAACACCCAAACCATTGTGTCAAACGGGAAGTAGGAGAAAATTGTTTGTTGTGGGAATTTTATTTTTCTTTGCGGTTTGAAGTACATCAGTTTTGGTTATAAATTTTCACATTTCATTAAAATATACTGCAACTATTTTCCCCTATTTTTACTATTATATCAACTTTTCGATTCCAAATTTACTTTCTCGGGAAATACGGGTGAAACAAGATGGGTTTGGAGATCAAATTAGTCCAAAAAAGTGTTTTAATGATGGCTGTCAATCGTATGTACAATGGTCTTTACCGAATAAACGCGTGGATAGATTTGAATGAAATTTAGTTCGTGAGTGTATTTAGGTGAAATTTTTCACTTTTTTTATAACTAGTCATTTTATAAATAATGTCAGCTGTGAATTATCATTAAAATCCAAAAAATCGACCACGTGACTGTTATAAAATACTTATTTTTTCAAAATCGACTCTACCGATTTCTTTCAAATTTAAGTGATATGAGAAGATAATAACCCAAACCCGCCTGAAAATAGAAGGTTTAAAAAATCAAAATGAACCTCGACCGTCTTTAATTAAATTTTTAATTGAGGACATGACACGAGCGAAGCAAATACAGACCCTTATTTAATTATATTTAAGGACAGTGTCCATGGTTAATTTTCATTATTTGGTTAACAACTACCGCAATAACATTTTTGGTGACGATTAGTTTTGGTTAGTTTTTTCGATGAGTGAAAAAGTTGGTGCAATGTTATTATTTAACCTACACCTCTACCGGTATTTTTGAAGGGACGTCAATCAATATAATTTGGTTATGTCTCTAGAGACTACATTTTAGAAAACATTTTCCACATAAAACGAAGCAGAAATGAGAAAAAAGAAAATGAGAAATTATGGTGTTGACCCAACATCGTGAGGTTGGCTTTTCCCTTCTAGTTTAAATATAATTTTAAAATCGCGTAAACAATTTAATTATTATATTACCTACATATTCCTTCGTGAAACGTATTAAAAAAAGTTTTAAACCGTTTCGAAACCGCAATCCCATCTTCAAGTAAACAATAAATGCTCGATCGCTTGTGATTGTGATTAAACAAACGCATTAACAAAAAGACACAAACACTCCTTAATACACGTGTAAAAGGGTCGATGAACACCACCACATGTCATGAGAAACACACGAAGTTCGTGTATTTATTGTAAAATGAACGTAAACTTTCAAAACAAAAGTTTGTATTAATATATAAAATTATATATCTGCTGTAAATAATAGATTCAGGCCTCTGTGAATATATAAAGCGTTCAAGTTTATTAACAACCCCTCCGGGAAACACTTTGGCGACGTCAACTTTTATCCAACACCAGACACTAACTTATAGCAATCATCTATGCGTAGATATTTTGTAGATAATTGTTTCTCCCACAGATTGTATGTTTGTTTAAACCAGCATCTTTGATTGAAGGAAAACCCTTTCTTTAAAAACATTTAGTTCCTTTTAAAAATTTGTAGTTCTCAAATATGTTATAATAAAACTTTTGTACAACATGAAATCAAAATACTAATTAACTAACTTTAATGTTGAATGTTTATTAAGACAAAATCCAACAAGTATTAAATTTTTTGAATTGTTGAGCCAGGATAAAGGAGAGACAAACATTGAATCTAACGTAGTCTCTCTTAAACGTCACACACAGGGATTTCTTCTGAATCATGTTCCATTTATAGTCAGTACAAGGAAAGATTCACCTTGATCTGGTTCTCTTTTATCTTAACAGTAAGGAAATAATTTGAGTTGAGAGTGTGCTATACCAGAACGATACTGTTCCATACAGCCTTCTGCATCCCTACCATTCTTGTGGAAATTTAATAGGCAGAAGTTTATTTATAAATATTCAAACTATTATTTGTAAAAACAACAAATTTTAAATTGTCAATATTCCCTAAGGACATTTATGCAGGAAAGGTAACCTTTAGGGGACCACTGATAATGAATACGTATGTGGCAATCCTGAGGGACTCTGAATACATCTTTTCTTGTGTTTGATCCCTTTATTTTATTTATCCTATCAGATCTTTCTTGTTCTCTTTCAACCATGACGCTATTAGAGAATTCGAATAGAATAGAATTTGTAACGATTGCTAACCAAATCGTGTCGGCAACGTTATATTTACGTATGGCTGTCTCCTTCCTTTAGATAACGTACTAGTTTGGCCCAAGCTCATTTTGAGGTCTAAAACACTCATCCCAGATCTACCCATGCACCATTGGATACAAAGCTTTGAAGAGTTTAATTTATTATACATTACAGAATTAAAGCTAATTATTAATTAAACACTCACACAACATAAACAAGAGTTGATCTCGGGCGTTCTACATTGTCAAACTCGTCTCGTTTAAATAATAAATCAACGCGTCCGTATTGGGGCCTTAAATAAAACTCCGAAAGCCATGATCTAGATTAATGAAACAACCATGGTGTAGTTTGGAAAATAATTTTAGAATCAAAATTAATACGAGACAGGTAAGGAATGATCACTTCTCCGGTTTGGCTAGCTTGGTCCGCTCAACCTAGCTACCAAGTCAGCTGTTGACTGCTAACAACAGTCTGGGTTAGGCAAAAATGGACCCTGCTCAAGTTGGTCCCGATCATAGTGACGCACTGTCACAAATTGTTATTATTTTAACATCGGTATTTCTATTTGTATTAATGTCCTTATTTTTTCGTAGATTATTTAACATAATTTATCATTATTTAAATATTTTTAACGTGTTTGATAAATGTAATGTAATTTGTGTGAATTTAATGTTAACGAAAAAATTTGTGTAAATCCAAATCCGTAATTCACATGATGTGACCCAGATGTGTAACCCGTTCACATATTTAACATAATTAAAATTTGTCTAACAAACATTTAATCTGTGAGAGAAACAATATACAAAATATCTACGCACAGATGATTGCTTGTTATAAGACATTGCGCACATGTTCATGCACATATATTATACATTTCTTCGTGTCGCTCGACAAAACATTGTTCAAGTCTGGGGGAAACGCCTCCCTGTGTGACATGAATTATCTGTACATAGCCGGCGATTTCTTCACCTCTATCGTCTGAAACAAGCCCAGACACAACATTGTTGGCACCGGGCCTAATGGAAGCGCAGTAACACAACAAGCACCCAGGCATATCACCAAGAATTCTATTATTTCTGTTAAAATGTTGTCGGCAATTTGTAAACTCGGATTACCCGCTTCATTCAATCATAGTATAGAAACTTGACGTGGTGGGAAAAAAAAGTGTGTTTTAAACACAGTTGAAGTGAACTTCTTTGTTGGTATGGCAGTCTGAATTAAGAAGTAAACTGTGCAAAACATTGCACAAATTTTCTCATCATCTATACCCCAAACCAAGTAAACTCTTCCTCACTAAAAATGTCATTTCCGTAGTTGACAGTCGAAAAGAAATAAAAAGTTTATAAGTGTTCACTTACCCCTAAACTTGGTTCGCTTCTTCAATAATCGCGACCTCAACGTAAATAGAATTTTTCTTTTTTGTTTTTTACAATTATTTCTGAACCATAGTACTTTTTTACGATTTAGTACACGGGTTGGGTTTAACATATTTACTAAAATTTGAACGAAATCTGTTAAACCGATTTTGAGAAATGACTTTTTTTTATAATAGGATTATGTTGATTTCAGGTTTTTACCGATCATTCACGTACCGATGCTTTTGAAGCGATGACGACCAACGTTTTCTTTAGGCCCATGAGCAAAATGTAATCAAAATGGTTATTTTTCTTATGGAAGCAACCCTGAAATTTCGAATAAAAGAAGAAAATTAATGTCTTTAGTTGGCAAAATATCCCCACGTACGAAACGTGATTTGGACTGTTGAGTACTACACATAGGACAGACTGACTACAATATACTTGAGGGACATCATTTTTTCAACTTAAAACTGGATATACCTTGACGTCGATTTTGTAGTTATCACATAACTCTATACGACATATGTTTAAGTGAAAGGAGGACGGTTTTAATGTTAACTCTAGATATGCGACAAGTTAGAGTTACTTGGGATCATATAATTAATTTAATACTCAGAGGGATTATGCTAAACCATGTTAGGTTTATTTGAAGGAAAACCCGTACTATAAGAGGTCGCAATTCACTTATCCTCGTCATAGTAAACACCACTCTAGTTAACCGTCTCTTAATGAGTTATTTAGAATAAACTACATTGGAGGACTTACATTTAATTATACAAATAACAGTACACAACGCTAGTCACAATACGGGTGGATTAACATAGGCCATAGGTCACACCTCACCAAATATGTATTTATCGAGATTTGTAATAACGGCATTCCCGAGAATCACGGAAACCCCAATAAAAATGATATGCTTATAGATTTGTTTATATGCTTGAAACATAATTCCGACTTCCAAATGGGCGATGTCAGGGTATTGATATATTATAAAATTCGACGAAATAACCAGTATAATGTTGATAAAATTGTACAAGTGATTAATATTTTTTATATTACGCAGTTTATTTCCAAAATTATATTATAATAAAACATCAATTTAAAAATTGAAATTTTAAAAGTCCTTATAATTGAAGAAGAAAGAGAAAATAAAATCTATTAATATTAATTTAAAAAAATAAATTATAATTTTTAAAAAAATATACTATTATGAGTATAATACGGAATTTGAACCAATAATTCAATTTTTTCTAACAATACTTATTTAATTAAATCTAAAATTACTAATTTAAAATAAACTTTGTGAAATTGAAAACAACCAATTTCTCACTAATTGAAGGTCGAGCTTTCGTAAAAACAAACTCGTAATTTTTCTTCATCCAATAGTTCAATTTTTTCACTCACAATTAATACAACGTTTACAAATACTACAACATTTTAATATTGTATTATTTTTATCAACAACATGAGCACAACCATGAAGGCCCTCGTCCCCCATTTTGTGTGTTTCTATAATCATGATATGTAAAAATGTAGTTATAGAAGTTTAACACCAATAGATGTCACAAAGATAATACTCTAAAGTAATAGGATACCAATAACGAAATTAATAAAATAAAATTAAAATTAGTAAGGTTATCTTTGCTAGGTCGTACATTGATTTAAGTACTTTGTTCTGATATTCCAAGAATTTTTCTTTTACTAAGGCATTACGGATGAACTTCATTTTCATGAGTAAATAAATAGTTTTTTTTAATGGATTTTAATAGAAACACTTCAAGAAAAAGCAAGCAGCAGTAAAAGAATGTACTCAAATCAAGTAAAATATAGTTATTTTATTATATTTTGTTTTATTTTATTTTAAAGTTTAAAAAAATTAAACATTTGTTTAAAAAACATGTAATCTGTGATAGAAAAAATAGTATACAAAATGTCTACACACACTTAATTTTTATAAACTTATGATTAGTATACAAAGTAAAGTTGGATACAAGTTAGACGTCACCACCGTGATTCCCAGAAGGGTTGTTAATGAACTTGAGCGCTTCACATATTCACAGAGGCATGAATTTATTGTTTATGACAAATATATAATTTTATGTATTATTTATCTAAAGATTTCTTTTGATAGATCATTTTTTAACAAATTGTATAACATATTACCCATTTAATGTTGGTGATTTGGAGGGAAATATTAGAGATTCTGTTAGATTTCTCAAATATTCGTGTCGAGGTATTTTTCTGTTGTGGTCAATACCATTCTTCGTTAATCTGCTGACTTTTGCGAGTCCACCTACAGCAAGGAATACTTCGCAATGAAGAATGAATCCGATGTGGGTTTCAGGAAGAATAGAAATAGGAAGTGATATATAAGGGGATGGCGTGCTGGAGAGACAACCAACAGATATGATTAGAGCACAAGGAATTAGAGGATTTCGTACTCAAGGGACAACCAACACACAACGGCTTAGATAGGCGACCTGTCGTGCTGGAGGGACAACTAACAGATCACACCACAGGGAATTAGAGGATTTCGTACTCAATGGACAACCAACACACAACGGTTTAGATAGGCGACCTGTCGTGCTGGAGGGACAACTAACAGATCACAGTACAGGGGATTAGAGGATTTCGTACTCAAGGGACAACCAACACACAACGGTTTAGATAGGCGACCTGTCGTGCTGGAGGGACAACGAACAGATCACAGTACAGGGGATTAGAGGATTTCGTACTCAAGGGACAACCAACACACAACGGTTTAGATAGGCGACCTGTCGTGCTGGAGGGACAACTAACAGATCATAGTACAGGGGATTAGAGGATTTCGTACTCAATGGACAACCAACACACAACGGCTTAGATAGGCGACCTGTGGTGCTGGAGGGACAACTAACAGATCACAGAACAGGGGATTAGAGGATTTCGTACTCAAGGGACAACCAACACACGACGGCTTAGGTAGGCAACCTGTCGTGCTGGAGGGACAACCAACAGTCCATGAAAGGAAATTTTGAGATAGCTATGTTTATCTGACAGTTGGGACTCAATTTATAATCCTAAAATAAGAACGGGGTTTGTTGTAATTCTATAGCCTCCTATTTGGCTTTTGACTAACATTTATTTTCAAACCAATCTAAAATGTAAACAAGAAAAATCGCAACTTGCGTAAACAAAATATAATACTATATTGTCTTTGCAAAAGAGTCACAGCATATGTAATAAAGAGAAAATTATGTGATGGGAAAATTTACATCAAATTTTTCACGATCCAAAAAGGATTTTGAGGCCAGCTTAGTTCAAAAAGCTTTTTTGAAATTTTGCCAGTCTGTAGTTTATTAATTGTCCTAAAGCCCGATATAGTAAGAGATTTAATCACATTTGATAGTACATGGGTATTTTTGGCTTTTTTTTGGATGTACATAACATCGAGGCTTTTTTCTTCATTTTTTCGATAACTTCCAATTCGGTTTATTAGTTCATTTTTAAAATTACGTTTTTATCAAAATTGTATGTAACGATTTTAATCAATTTTTTTTTTTCAAATAAGGAATCGAAAAAAAAACAAGATTAAACCAAGGACTTTTACGCATGTGTATGTCCACGTATTTGTCTGTGGGTCCCAACCAGTTCAAATCAATAATATATTTCAAACTTTGTATTTATATTATTTATATTGTCCCACATATAGAAAAAAACATAGTTGTAACAAAAAAAATACTTTGGGATACTTAAGGGGTAAAAAATATTAAGTTGAAAAAAATATTGTTTTGGCAATATTATGTGTGGGGTGACTTTAAATAAAACTAGAAGTTATTCCGATTACGAATATGTATTTTTATTTGACGAAAAAAATATATTGGTTTTGGTCATTAATCTTCAAAATTTGACATTAAATTTGAACGAAATCGGTAGAGACGATTTTAAGAAATTACATCTTTTATAATAACCCCAATTATTTTACGAATCGCAGACATTTTTGGAGAAATGGGGATCAATACCTTTCGTTTGGATCCTTAGAGGCTACACTTGAGCAAAATTTAATCAAAATCGATACACTTTATTGAATTCTAATAATTCTTTCGCTAAACGTATATGTTGATTAAATTTTGGTTTAAACTGTACGCTTAGCTCAAGGATAGTTAATTAATTGCGCGTTGAATACGCAACATTTGTGACAAAAACCGAAACGACATCTGGAGAAGACAGTGGAGCCATATTGGAGAAAGGGGGGGAGGTGAAATATCGTGCCAGAACACTTGACAAAAACTATCTAACTGTTGGGATGATAAAAACTGATCAATCCTCAAGACGGGAGGAGGGATTGTACCTGTCTACAGAGTGTTTCAAAACTTAGGCAATTGATTATTCACAAAAAAGGAACATTTCGCATCTTTTGGGTGAGTATACGAAGTTTTAAATGTTATAACTGATTTCATTCCTATAAAGTTTGTCCTTACAAAACCATTTAACACCTTGTATGGAGGTTGCACAATAATGGCGCAAAAAAAAATTGTACAAACAGAATGATATGAAAACAAACGAAGATAAATTACAAACAAGAAGACCAAAACGAAGCTGATGATAATGAATGGTTTCAGCTTCACGCGCTATATATTTGCTTACATAAAACATCCAATAAAAACGAAATACGCGATTGTACAAAGTAATTTATTGATATCATCTTTAATAATTTGCTTTATAAAGATTTGTCACCCAGTATACGAAGTATGGGGCGTAAGTTTGGTAATCGCAAAAAAATGTTGACCTCCGTTTTTTCGCTGATTTTCACGTTACACGCCGTCCTCCCGTCATCATTGTCGCTTGTACGTAAGCACGATAACGCCCACAAATCTTAAGATAGGAACATGAAATTTTATACAGTGTGTGCCCATATAGAAATAGATAACGATACTCTATTGAAATAGATAAAACTCTTATTAAAAATAACAAAATGGCTCCATTTTAAATAGTTTTTTTAATTCATAAATCGTGTTTATTCAACTTAGAAATTTGCAGAGTACGGGCTTGTATTGATGCTATCTCTCTACGACGAGAAATAACGATATTATTAACATAAATGATTTAGTAAGATGACATCTATAACAAATTTATATTCACATATGACCGGCAGGTCAGAATCACCGACACGAACGTAGCGAGTGAAGGATCCGTCATATGTGCTACGTCGAGGCTAGTCAAGACCGAGATATTAGCACGAGCGAAGCGAGTAGAGAACTTTTAATATAGACACTCCTAAGAAGCCTGCTAGTGTCTAGTGGAAATAGTGAAAGCAATGATATACACCATTATAAGTTTCAGAAAATCTGTGTAACAACGTTTTAAACCAACTACTCTACTGAGTACGACCCTTTATCTACCAATACAATTTAATATTTCCTACAAAGACCAAGAGACCAACTTTTGGGCTTACATTTAGAGAATCTGCTTGTATTACATCGTATTATGAGACAAGGTAAGTACTATAATGGCGTTATCGATTTGTTCCTACATTTTACAGGTTTTAACGCATGCTTAAAAGTTTTGAACGATTTTTAAAATTATTCGTTCCTAAAAACATGGATATCTGTGTGTCTCTATAAGTTGTCTCTACAGACTATACAGCTGAAATTGTTCACCCAGTTTTCACAACTATCTACCTTGATTGTCTAGGTTAAGTTAGGTTAGGTTAGGTTAGGTTACACTCTGAACGGCTAAAGGATTATTTAATATTTTTGTTTCTGTATATTTTTAACTACAAAATAAAATTTGTGAACTTTCATATTTGTGTGTAATAATAATTTCTTCGACTGACTCCTTAATAAATAGTTATAATATTGTCAATGGAAAGATTAAAGTTTGATCAAAACCCTTAGAGCCGATTTTGATAAATTCGTAATTTTGTATTTTTTTAAAAGACAGATAACGCTTAATTTTGAGTTATAGAAAAGGATCCTAAGATTTTGGCCAAAATATGCGCACATATTAAATTTTGTTAAAAACGTTCCATTTGTTTAGGATATAGGCTCTAAGACCTAAATTAAACGTATTGGTCACAACCTGTCCAAATAAGGGCGGTTCGCGAAATACCGGGAAGTAAAAAAAAATCAACAATCGAATTTGGGGCTATTATAAAAGACGTAATATCTCAAAATCACCTCTACCAATTTCTATAAAATTATAGTGAAATTTGAAAGTTTATTAAAACTTTGTTGACACCTTCCTTAAGGGTGGAGTCGACAGATCATTTTCTGTACAAGTATGAAGCGTTTGCTCAGCGGATGTAGAGTTTGGTAGGACATGTGTGGACCTTGAGGATTTTAGAGAAGCTAATCCCATGGTCGTCACTGGCTTCATACGAACCGTGGGTAGAATATGGGATGAGCTCAAATCGGGTTATCTTTCGCACATTTAACTTTTAAAAAACATTTAAAGGTTGCACTGGAGATGAGCATTAAACCCCCTCCTCAAATAAAATTTTCAAGCTGCACAGAATGAGCTGTTGTGTCATACGGGAAAAGTATTCATCGAAAAACTTTAAAGGAGATAAAACCTGGTACCCTTACGCACATGTTTGTTCGTCTGTCCATCTGTAAGTCACAACCAGTCTACACAGACAAGACGATAAATCCTGTATATGTCAAACTTTGCATTTATATTCTTAGTATTGCCCCACATATAAAGAAATATAGCTATAACAAACAAAAAATTGACTTTTGGGTAGTTAGGAGTTGACAAAACTATCGAGTTGAAAATATTTTTGGAAATATTATTCGTGGGGTATCAAATATAACTAGAAGTTATTCTGATTACGAATATGTATGTTTATTTGACGAAAAAATTAATTTGTTGGCGCTAGGTTAAATTTAAATTGTCAGGTTTAAATATGTCTCCCTCTACCTTGAACACGGCGTGACCTACAAATCTGAAATATTATATTTGGATTTGAAATTAAATTGGAATGCGGAATCATATAGTTTTCGTATGACGAATACAACTTAATTTAACTACACAAAGAGAAATAAGTAGAGCATAAGTTAAAAAAAAAAAAAAAAAAAAAAAAAAAACAGTTTTGTGAGATGTGAGACAGACAATTTAAATTGGATTGTCATTGATTTCTCTTTATTAGGGTCTGGAGGTAAAATTAATTTAACGAGCGTGAAAGTATAATTTAAACGGCCGCTTAAAAGACTTTATAAAAATAACTCTCCCTATATGCCTACGAAGCCCAAGTAGTCTGGTTTAAACATACGCTTGCCCCTTTTATTTCGTCCGATTATTTAATTAATATTAAATATATCTTTCGTTAAAAATCATACAAATATATAACAACCACAAAAGAGAAACATAAATAACAGACAGTACATATAAATAAACATTAGAAAATAATTATAAAATAAGTTTGTTTATAAATATTAACTATATTATTTTTTTCTGTTATTAAATGATCAACTATTGGTGAGATCACATACGTTCAGCAAATTGATTTGTAAACAATGCGTATCATTTTATTTAACCGTAAATGTATAGAGACAGTTTCTTGTTACGATAAAACGTTTAAGAATTTCTTCACTAACAGTATTTGATTCATATCGACTTCAGAATGATTTGGAACGTCAATAAAACTTGTAACTTTTGGGTTTCCCCAAAGCACGACTCTCAGCCAAAGTTTATCTCCAGGCCTAATACAAGTTTCAGCCTATATAACGTAAAAAGACAAGATAAACTCAGCCAGATGGTCATTTCATTTATTTATTCTTCAGTAAAGAACATAAAACCTTCGAATACTTTGAACAGAAGAGTACAAAGCTATCATTTGTATGGGCATAACATAAAATTAAAGATGGCGCCATGACTAGATTCCAACTTATGATTTCGGATACAGTTGTAATATTTGATTTCGTCTATTTTATATGTTAAAAAAAGGGGGGATGTTGTTTGAAATAAATATTTAGCAAAACATTTATGCTTATACCGGTAAATAATTAAACCTCAGGACCATATAAGCTGTAAGATATTCTGCCCTATTTACTTCCTTTACGAGGGCATTCTACCATCCTCTCCCCCACACCTTGTCTTGGCATGTGGAGTAATTAAACAAATAGATAAATTGTTAATTAGTTTTAGTAAATTTTAATTCGAAACAGAGTATTACATTTCGTAATATCGTTTTAACACACGTATTCAAACGAATAAATCTAATATTTTTTAAAGGGATGTAAATTAGTTTACGTTTTAAAAGGTTGTATCTAGACACAAGTAGAACTTTTCAATTTTACACTAACTTTATTGTTTTCTTATGGAATTTTGTGATATTTTTCAGCTACAGTGATATTTTTTGGAAATTTGATTAGATTTTGTAAATTAGAATGCGTTGAACAAATTTCTAATTACTAACAAAAATGGAATAAATGTTCATATTCATTGCTATCTGTATCCAAGTCACAATTGATAAGTAATTTAATCGACAATAATTCCGTCTTATTACCTTATGTTTATTACTTATTATCTACCTACTTACTCTTGACGCGTTTCGGAACTCTAATCCATCATCAGACAATCGCTCTATGGAGTTCGTCTTCACATAAGGAATGTATATTACACACGTAGTGTTATAACAACGTAATACGGTGATTGTTGTGTTTTAACTTTGTGTAATGTGCATTTTTATTGTGTTTGTTAGTTCTTAATTTGAAGACGACCTAGAGCGATTTTCTGATAACGGAATAAAGTTCCGAAACGCGTCAAGAGTAAATAGGCTACATAGAGAATAAAATTACTTTTATATATTATCAAAAGGTTCTTTAATTCTCAATAAGGTTATACTGCTTATACTAAAACACACTTTAATTTGTTTTATATATTCAAACCTTGCTAAGGATTAAATTGATTATTTCAAAAATTATTAGGGTCTATAACTTGAATGTAACCATTCCCATGAGTGAGATCGTAGTAGTGTGAGGTTATAGTTATTATGCGCCATCATGTTACTTACCCAACCCAATACGATGTAGTACAATCAGATGCTATAAATCTAATATCCAAAAATTGGTCTCTTGGACCTTGTATGAAATATATTGTATTGGTAAATCAAGGGGTCTTACCTAATAGGGTAATTTTGTTTTAAACAGTTGTTACACAGGTTTTCTGAACCTCGTAATTGTGTATATTTACTTTATTGGTGTTGGTTAGGCCCTAAAGAGGTTTGTCCAGAGTGTCCCACGAAGAGGTACACGCTTTCGATTTTCTATTAATTGCTTATTCTTCAACCGATTTCTATGAAACCTTACATACATTGAAATGAAATTACCAAACATTTTGTGTAAAAATGTCAACACCCTGGTGTTTATAGAAACAAAATGGCGCTAACACACAAAAAAACAAATTCTATGTCTTACTTTTATGCCTTTTATTCTTGTAGGTTTAATTGGTGGACAGCTGTTCGATTCAAATTAAATTCAGCTGTTCGATTCAAATTAAATTCAGCTGTTCGATTCAAAACAGTGTCTTATAACCTAATTCTATTGAGTACAATTTTATATTTGTAGTTGTAAAATGGTGTTTACAGTTGAGTAAAACGTAAAGTGTTGTGCATGTGCCATTGTTTTTTTAACGTTGCAGAATCAGACAATTTCTGGTTACCTTCCTAGGTACCACCAACCACTCGCTAAATAATTAATTGGAAAATTTTGTTATTGGAAAAGAGAAGCGCAGTGAAAATATATTCCCTTGCGGGCTATATATTGAAAAGTCTCCACTTGCTTCTCTCGTATCAATGACTCGGCCTGCTGGATCTTGTGACTACATGACATTTTCTTGGGTGGTTACGATTCCAAATTACCCATTTAGACAATAACTTCGCCATTTGTTATCGTAGGGAGTTAAATTACATGCGGAATTAAAATCTGCAAATTTGCATATACTTTACTTATAAGTTGATTAGCACTAGAGATGGACAAAAAATTGTTTAAAATGGCCGACATTTTAACATTTTTAATTCGAATTTTTAGAATTTCAATAGAGTTCTACATGAGTAGTCTACATAATAGTCTCCTGTACAAAAATGGCCGACATTTTAACATTTTTAATTCGAATTTTTATAATTTCAATAGAGTTCTACATGAGTAACTTATAGTATCCTGTAAAAAAAATGGCCGCCAGTTTAACATTTTTAATTCGAATTTTTAGAATTTCAATAGAGTTCTAAATGAGTACATTATAGTCTCCTGTACAGAAATGGCCGCCATTTTAACATTTTTAATTCGAATTTTTAGAATTTCAATAGAGTTCTACATGAGTACATTATAGTCTCCTGTACAGAAATAGCCGCCATTTTAACATTTTTAATTCGATTTTTTAGAATTTCAATAGAGTTCTACATGAGTATATTATAGTCTCCTGTACAGAAATGGCCGCCATTTTAAAATTTTTAATTAAATTTTTTAGAATTTCAATAGAGTTCTACATGAGTACATTATAGTCTCCTGTACAAAAATGGCCGCCAATTTAACATTTTTAATTATAGTTTTTAGAATTTCAATAGAGTTAGTTCTACATGAGTACATTATAGTCTCCTGTACACGAATTGTATGTACCTAACTTAATTTTTATAGCCGCTATCGTGGTTACCTACAAAGGTTAAAGTTTTCTAAGGCCATATGAAATGAAAAACAAAACAAAAAAAAACAATAAAACATTTTGTCGATTACCAAACTTGCCCACTAATTTCGTACACTGGGTAAATAATTACCAAATATGTTTCTACCCGTTAATCATGATTTGACGATGAATTTATTGAACACTTTGTTACCAGGGGACTTAAATTTAAAAAAGGCGGAACCAAAATGGTAACAATGTTTGAAAAGAAAAATAAAAAAAAAAGACAAAGACAAGTTTAGTAATTAACAAGGCTCAAGTTTATTGAAACAAAAGAAATTTCGACGTTTCAGATTTTATCATTTACAACTGAGAAAGACATCCTGAGACAAAATTATCATAAACAGCTTATGATTAAAAATATTATAATTAATAAAAGTTATACGCCCTTAATGTAAAATATTATAATTAAAAAAAAAATTAATCAATAGATTCTGAAAATTTATCCCCCCTTTTTAGTTTATATATTTTATAGTTACAAAATTTAACAAAAGACAATGAGCACAGCTTAACAATTAACAGGATTATAATTAATCCAAAAAAAAAGATTATACGCCCTTAATGTACAATTAAAATAAAAAAAAGAAAATGAAAAGATACTGATATTTATTCCCCCCCCTTTGACTTTATGAAATGATAGTTTTTTTTTTAAAACAGTTACATAATATTACTTATTTGATAAATTTCTTAAATGCTATATTGGCCAATAAATATATCTATGTTTTAGATAAAAGAATTTATTATGAAATGAGTAGTTTATTTTAAAAGAAAAGAAATGAAAATTTTGAATATTAAATTTTAAATTGACGTCAATTATATTAATTTTGAAAATAACCTCTTGGAGGTTGTTAGGACCGAAAGTTTGCATGCAGGCTCCACCCAATAATTTTTTTTATATATTTTATAATTAATTTCACAAGTCTACATCTAAAAGATAGTTTTTAAGAGAAACATATTCGCTGAAGTAAATTTAGGCACATATACAATATGAGTTTAATTAAAGTTCTATAAAGTCAGTTTTTTTTTGTAACATCACTTTTGTGCACGTGAAACTCTGAAGCTATGTTGAAACAAAACGTGTTTTGTTAACAGGGCGAAACATGTTTAGATCTTTAGCTGTGTTTCTTCTACCAGCATATTAGCTATAGCAAAAAACATGTTTTTTAGCGTCTGTACAAAATCAGACATGTTGTAGCATTAAAGTTCATTATTAAAGTAAATATCTGGTTATTTATCAAAATTAAAGAAAATTGATTGTATAACAGAAATTCGTTAAGATGGTACTTAAAAGCTTCTTAGATGATTATAAATCTATTTATATATATATTTAATTTTGTTTGAAACAAAGCTTGTATAAGACTTGCAAAGATCTGCAAAAGTCTGTAAAACGAAATTTTCTGATTTAGAACAGATTTCTCCAATTGTTTTATATTTGACATGTTCAATAAGATATTTTGATCATTTAAAGTTCAACATTAGTTTGCACTTATTTCACATAATTGTTCAAAACTCAAAATGTGCCTTTACAAGGTTTTGTAAAGTATGTTTTAAAAAAGTAAATTTTTATAATCACTCAGTTTCAAAAGAACATTGAATATTAAATAAAACATGAAATACATATTTTAAAGAATACATGATAATTAATAAATTATTTTAAAGCATTAACAAAAATTTAAAATATGATAAAACCTGTAAGGCTGAGTACCTGGAAAATCCTGTCGCAGTTCACGTGAGCTTGTGCCGTGAAAATAATAATTTAATTAACATTATAGACTAAAACGCACAGAAACTGTAGATTAAGCATCGTTGAAACTGAAGCAGAATTTTTGAGAATCAAAAAGAAATTATTATATCTAACGTAACGATGTAAAATTGTCAGGCATTGTGAGTGACTACCGGTAGACTAGATAACGGGTATTAGCGCAGATAGGCTGACTTGCCGTTGTACTTTACCCTCCGATGTCATATGATCATTAGTTTTGGATAATCTCGCCGGGTGGCAGCATCTGTCAAGCGACGGAAGTTGGATGTGGAAAGCGAGTTAATGAGATTTTTGCAGAAGTGATTTTTGAAATTGAATGCTACAACTTTTCGGATAAACAGTTTGTCACAGATGTTAAACTAAGCAGCAAGTATGCCTCGTGCAGACACTGAGCTAAGTGAGGATGCGTTTTCAGTTCACTGAGTCAAATAATGAAAGAGATGCGAATGTTTGGCACACAGCCAGATTAACATAGTAGCAACTTTGCTTGAAATTATTGTCGACGGTAATTTTCTTCTCTTGGATCTTACTGGAGTTTGTTTAGGTGTTTAAACCACGTGGTCGACCGTAATCAAATAAAAAATATTGTATAAAACAAAGAAAAATAATCACAGATATCGTCTTTGAAAAAGTATTTAAATAGGGGTTTGTTTCGCTTAAGCCTTGCTCTTAGCGTAAATAATATTTGACTCAAATGACTGTAGAGTTCTCTTTTGTTTTGTTCCCAATTATTCTTAAACCATATTACTTTTTAGTTGTGACTTGTTTGATCATTTCACTAAAATTTGAACGAAATCGGTAGTCAATTTTGTGAAATTGTGTCTTTTATAACATCCCAATGGAAGATTCTTTTGTATTTTACATATAAATCATAAACCAGAATTTTGGCGAAATGATAACAATTGCGTTAACTTGACGCCCTACCTAACCTAACCTAATCTTGACTAAGTACTACCAAAGAATTTAATATATAAGAAGTCCCATAGCATACGAGAATGTGAGGCAGAATATGTTGGATGAACGATTGTAGTTTCATGGGTTCAGTTTCAGGAAATCCACTAATCTGGGAGGAGACGGGGACATGCTGTCCTTAAAGTTATAGAACTGGGCCGTTAGATGGAGCGCTAGTGTCGAATTTCTGACCTGTAACATGCTCACGATCGAGATTGCAGTACACAAAACAAGTCATTTGATCAACGACGAAGAACGAAGTGAGAATACTTCCTGGAAATTGTTCGCTCGTCATTCTAGTAGAGCACGGCGAACAAAACGGCTGTCTTATTTATTCTGTCCTTTATTTGTATTGTAACTATTTTTCCAAGTTTTACAATAGTCGGTTAAATTCAGTGACCAG
Source organism: Aphrophora alni (assembly GCA_963513935.1). NCBI lineage: Eukaryota > Metazoa > Arthropoda > Insecta > Hemiptera > Aphrophoridae > Aphrophora > Aphrophora alni. The sequence goes on from OY740771.1 coordinate 16,294,989, forward strand.
TGGCGTCATATTATTCGGCACAGTGGAGCTTAAGTACTGCCGACTAGGGTTAATTGTCTCTAGTAATATTTTTTTGTTATATTTACAAGTTCTCTAATTATTAATCATTAAATTTAAATTGATCAAAATTGAGTACCCGTATGTTGGTGGGTTAAACCTTATTATTCGGGTTCCGTTTACAGTGTTGAGTGATTCACGGACCTTCCCCAAAATATGTAACGGTGTCATATAATATGGTTAGTAAAGCGGGTTTACCTTGAGCGTGGTACGTTTTGACTTATCGTATAAAAAAGCTGACCGGAACTTGATTTTTAGCTATGTTCAGCAGACCATGCTACAACGAGTGAAATATTCCTGTCTAGTATTAATTTTAGTTTGATATTTTATTCAAAATTATACAATGGCTGATAGATTACGTGGAGTTGGCTCGACGTGGGGTTAGTTCGACACTAGTATAGCGTGGGGTTGGCTCGACACTTTGGGGAACTAGGGTCATCTGTTAAAACTCCTGCTTAATGAGCAACCCTTCTTGGAATTGGGGGTGTTTGTTTGTTCAGTCAACCGAAGAGCGACACTCAAGTGACGAGGTTCGTCGTCTGTCAGAATAGTATGACTTGTTATTCGCGTGTCTTGGCTAGTCCTTGGCTAACCTGGTATCCTTTAAAACTAACAGAGAGCACAATACCAATCATAACTATTCTGAACTCATAAGGCACTGTTGAAGTTTATTTAAGTATCTAATTCGATCATATGTCATATTGTCGATGGGCTTTATGATTGCGATGACTATACTTCTGTGAAGATTGACTAAGAGATACATAAACACTATCTAAATACAATATCTTTAATCCTTTTAACAATTCAAATATGTTGAATCTAAATTCTACTTTGTTATAGTTTGTATGAATTATTTTAATTCAAAATTGTTAAATGATACTGTACCTAATAACCTAAAATAACTTAACCTAACCTAACCTAACCTAACCTAACCTAACCTGATCCGTTCACATTTCCAGGAAGTGATTGCTATTGACTGGGGCGGCCAATATGTCGAGCTAACCCCACGACTTCGGCTGATAATTAATCAGGGGCATAGCGTTGGGGGTTTGAAACAACCCCAAAATCGGACGCTTAAGTTTCCTGTTTAAACGAGACGATATAAGAATGCTCAACGCCCAAGTTCAACTCTATTGTTAACCAGTGTGACTGAATATTTAGTAACTAGCTGTGATTCAGTAATGTTTTTTTTAACCTAAGATAATCTCTTCAAAGCTGGTTACCCTATGGTGCATGGGTAAATCTGGGGTGAGCGATTTTGGCATCGAAATGGGTGTGGACTAGAAGCAGCTTTGTTTCCAAAATATAGACCTTAGGGTAAGGTTAAAATGTAATGTTAATGTTACATATTGGTAACAAACGTTACCATACGGTCAGGCTAATAGGTATACATCTAGTACTAGATAAAAATCCGTTAGTACCCAGAGTTTAAAACCATACCATGGAGGTTGTCAGTAAATAAAATTTGGCACAACGTTTATCCTAACCTAACCTAACCTAACCTAAAATAATCTAACCTAACCTAAACTAAACTAACCTAACCTAACCTAACCTAACCTAACCTAAACTAAACTAACCTAACCTAACCTAACTTAACCTAACCTAACCTAACTTAACCTAACCTAACCTAACCTACCCTTAAGTATAATGTATAAGTAAACGTAATGGTTAAGGGGCGGAAGATATACTAATCCAAATCATTAGTCAGGTTCTGATTATAGGCTAAACTAATATTACCGTAAAGAACGTACGAGGTCAGTAACCGAGTGGTTCAATATTGATTCACATATTTATCATGTTAATAATACTTCCGATTAATAAAACTTTGCACTTATTACGTGACGGCGTCCTGCAGACTGAATAGACAAGGACGTGACGTCATCGAATATACGTTTTGAATTCACGATGAGTGTAAAACATTAGGTCAGGTATTATTAATAGGAAGTCTAATATTACGAATTCCGATCTTTCGAGGGAGTTTTTATCGAGTCAAAGTATAAATCATACTTAATAAACTTTACTTCTGTTCTTTTTTTTGAGTTTAAAATTTAGGAATTAAAGTTACTGCAAACTCGATGTTGGAAACTGTGACACTGATTAAGAAATGATCAAAACTCCACCTAAGACGTGATTTTTATTTTGTACATGTAAATGTCTCTAAATACTGAAACAAGTTGTTGGGCGCTATCGTGGTACTTACCCAGTCTTAGCATACAATCTAATACAAACAAATCCTTTCAAGTAATGTCCAACAAGTTGTGAACACAAGTTTTCTGAACTACATAATTGTGTTTTTTTTTGTTTGTTTTTTTGACATCGGTTAACACCCTAACCATATTAAAAAATCTCCACTCGCCCTAATTTTGTCAGTGTCTTGGCCCCGACAGGCCTCGAAGCTGAATTATTAAAATGTTCTTATCTTAATTTTTGTAGCCGCTATCGTGCTTACGTACAGACGACAACGACGACGGATGGACGGAATGTCGAAAATCACTTTTCCAAGGCTGTCAAAACACAAAGGTCTACACTTTTGGCTATTACCTTACCATATTCTTCGTATACTGGTAACGTAATCATAGAATTTTAGTTCAAAGTTACTAAAATCTAAAACTTGGTTGAAATACAGTGTGTTCATAAAATGTTTCACCAAATTACGGGAGGTCATATTTTGACAGAAAAACAGTTTATATAAACATATGTCATACATGGCTTCCTTTACTAGTGATGTGTGAGTTCGAATTAAAATACTCGGTGAATCCGAGTATCAAAATCCTCGGAGCATTTCGAGTATTAAAATCCTCGGTTTCGTATTAAAATATTCGGACGAAATAATCGTAACTAGGAACAAGGAGGAGGTAATGTGCGAGTATGAATTCGAAATAAAATCCTCGGACAACGATATTCGTTAGTGTTGTGTCAATTCCAAACAAAATGCTCGCTGTTTCTACTTTGGTTATATTAGTTTCTAAGCTGATTTTTCACTATACATTAATTAAACATTACGATTTTGAGTTAAAATGATTTAGATTGGGTAACAAGTTCAATTAAAAATAATAATGTTCATTTATTTCCACATTAACAAAACGTAAATAAAATTATTATTTAATTTTTATTATTCATATTTAAATAAATATTAATAGGTTACAATCTTTATAAAAAATATAGTAAATTAACTCATTTTAAATAACAACTAAATTATTAATGTTGGTAATGATTGTACTAACGTTAAATTACTGAGTTTGTGTCGAGGCAGGATAACATTTAATTACGTATTAGAAGTGTCAATCACATATTGTTAAAAAAAAAAAAAAACTTGGTGGATCAGTCGAACAGATAGAACGCAAAAGTGTAGGTTTATCTAAAACGATCTGATTGGTAAAGCTGAGTTCGAATCCGATGCGCAAAATCATTCTGCGCAGATACTCGATTTCGAAATAATAATACGAGTATTGAAATCATTTGAATCCGAGTAATGCGAGTATCCATTTCACACGAGTATCAACATCGCTATCCTTTACCGTCTGTCCGCCATTTTGTGTTAAAAAGAACAAGATGTAACTTCGAACCAAAGAGACATAGATACGAAACTTTGAAGAACGTTCTGTACCATTAATTTGTAGTTTTTAAATAGTCTTGTAATGTTTCACTAAAAGGTTTCAAAATGGGGCTCATAAAATATTAAAAAGTTATATTACAAAATAACATAATTTAAATGGCAGCCATTTCGACACGGTTTTGGGACATGTGGTTACATCAAATTTTGTGTTTCTTTTGGTGCCCACTATCACCTCTCGAAGTTTGGAAAAACAATTTACAAATATTCTGTATAATCTATGTCACCAAAATATGTACACATAAATATCAAATAATAAATATAAATAAACTTTTTGTGTATTTCAGCTGCTGTTTTTGTCAACAAAGAAGAGAACAGATTCAATATGGCTGAATATAATAACACCAATATAGTATATTTTATCGTAAGAATTTATTGCATTCAGACATATGTATACTTTTTTGTTGAGAGACAGGAGGTTATGTATATAATTTCTTGTTGTTTAAAGGGGAAAGACATTTCGGTGATCATCGCCTTATGAAAAAAAGAACATAAAACAAAAACCTCTTCGAATACAATAGCGTCGGGTTCAGAAGAGAACAAGAGTTAATCAAGAGAGACTTGATAGGAACGCTGAAAGAGAGAGATTTAACCCAAGACTACATTAAAAACATGTGATACAGCTTGAATCCCTCGGAATTGCTACATGCAGGTCAGTATGAGGGTCTGTTATTTATGTTTATATTTACACATATATTTAATGAAACAGGCGAATTAATTTTTCTAGAAGTTTTACAAGTCAAATACTCTTAGTTGGGGTAAAACAATACATCATAAATAATATTTATCCGAGCACTTAGTTATATAGTTTTGAATATTTAGTCCTCTTCTATGTTCTCTGTATAGCGGAAACGGAAACGTTTGGCTTTCAGGGGTATTTTATCTGTCAGTAATTCCTGTATAACATATAAAATACAAACAATAGGTATTTCTAGGAAAAGGAATAAAGTTAGCCGCCATATTGGAAAACTGGCTGATGGTATTAAAATTTTTAAATCCTCAAATAAGACGATATAAAAAGATCAGGCTTGCTATTTGACTTTTTAAAATATATCAAGTACTTTACAAGTTAAACAGCTGGTACAGTTATATCAATCACTCAATATGCATGTCATGTGATTTTAAAATCAAACGTTTTAAATAATTTAGGCTACAGTTTTAAAAATGATCCATAATTCGACCAAAGTGTAGATTTTGAAATTACTAAACACATGCTCTTACCCACAGTAAGTTTGGGCCCCAAATTAGAAGGAAAAAAATTCTATATCTCGTTTTTTATGAATTAGTAAGGTAAAACTTTACATGAAGTTTTTAGCTTAAAGTATTGTTACACAAAACACGATAAGGGTAAGGGTACTCTGAAACACAAGTAAGGCTAAAGAACCGGAAAGGGAGGGATTTCATACCAAAAGGTAGTGAGTCTATACATAAACTAAAATTCCCTAAGTTTCAATTTAAGCAATTTAAAAAAATCTAATTATTAACCAAAATAGAGGAGGAGGGATCCAAGACATAAAAAGTGTTGACTCTACAGTCTACCTTGCAACTAAAATGTAAACATTATTATCCAGCAAGTTTTTACAATAAGGGTAGTCTGAAAAAGAACCGGGAAGGGAGGGATGTCATATCAAAAAGTAGAGTGGTCTCCTCATAAACTAAAATTCACTGAGTTTAGATTTTTTAAATTATAATTATTAATTAAAATAGAGGGATGGTTAGGTTAGGTTAGACATAAAATAAAAATTGTTGTCAGTAATCATTAACCAACACAGAGGGGAAAAGTTAGATTAGGATAGGTTAGGTTAGATTTATACAAATTATTGTCACTACAAACTACATTGCAAGTAATAAATGTGAACTTTAATTGTCCAGCAAGTTTTCACAATAAGGGAAAGCTGAAACAGAACCGTAAGGAAAGGATGTCATACAAAAAAGTAGAGTGGTCTACATCTAAACTAAAATTTCCTGAGTTTGGATTTTAAAATTCTAATTATTAACCAAAATAGAAGGAAAGGATAGGTTAGGTTAGACATATAAAAAGTATAGTAACTACAGACTACATTGCAAGTAATAAATATAAACTTTAATTGTTCACCAAGTTTTAGTTGATACTTGAGATAAGTTCATTCGCATTGCACATTGACGTAATCTCAAATTAACGACTTGAGTTGTACCAATAATTCAGACTATAATACTAAGACTTTCTGCAAAGATTTTATAGTCTAGTTCTGAGATATTGATAGCATGATATTAATCCTTCCCCAGACAGTAGATTGTATACATACGTTGATCCTGTCTATAGTTGTTACATAACTCATCAAAGTTGGAGCCAAACTAATCCATGAGTTAGGATACTTGAATGGTTTTGAAAGCGAGAGATTTGTGTTAAATTAAATGAAGTATCCTCAGTATCAATAGTTTAATTTTAATAATTGATGTAAACTGTCTCATAAATAATTTCTTAAGCAATTATTAAAATTTTAGTTTCATTTTTTGATGATTGAAAGAATTGTGACCGCTGTTTATTCACAAATCTTACAAACGAATTTCAAAGATAACCCCCCAGGATACTTTGAGTTAAACTAGAGGTATTACGAAATATTTCCTATCACCCGCCATTTCTCCAAAGTGGTGGTCAGTTCTACGACGATTTTGAAATAAACAAAAAAATTTAGAGCTGACTGTCATATTGAAAAAATGTAGGGTTATATGAAATTGTAATAACTTCATGTTTAACTTAAAAAATCCTGGGGATTTTAAAAGTTAATTAAAAATTTGTTTGCAACTTTCGTATTTACGGAATAAAACAGCGCTCAAGCTGTTTCAATTATCTACGTAGGGCTTTAGAAAATTTTATATAATGAGTAAAATATCGGTGAAAAAACTGATATATCCGCAAAACAGTTGACATTGGTTTTATGATCCATTAAATATACTTTCACATATCTTCCTTTTTCTATGTAGAAATTAAAATGCAGAATGTATTCTCGTTAAATTATTTATGTGCTAATCTATATCAAATGAACTAATACGAACTCTAAAAAGTTCCATCAAAAGCATTCGTTTCCGAATTTTTACGAGTGTTGTTACTTTTAGAAACATCTTATTGTACACCAAAAATGACTTTTAAATGTTCCACCATTTCTTGACAGTCTTAAAAAACTTCGATACATACAAACTCTTTTTACATTGTAACATTTCATGATAATCAGCTGACATTAATTATAATTATTTGTAATTATATAACAATTTAAAATATATATAAAAAATTAGATATAAAGTTATATGGAGTTTATTCAAAGATTTTATTTATTCAAAATTTATTTCATTATTTAAATATAGAAATGATATATCTAAATTAATTCATTAATATATATATATAAACATTACACACACACAAGTACAAAAAATCTAGTAGGCAAGTGAATAAAAAAACATATGAGTGGAACAACAGTGAATCAGCTGATGGAAAAACAACAGTTAAAAAAGAAAAAATTATTATGCAGTTAGTCTGGAGAATTTAAGAAGTACAGTTGAGATATAGATATAATGTGTTAAATGAGATTGAGAAGGTGGAAATAATAGTCAAAGTGAAATATTGAAAATAATTATTGGAACATGAAGAAAGGTTAAATATATTGAATTAAACAATTACCAGAAAACAATATTAAGAAAGAAAAAAAAACAGTGAAAGAATGGTGAGATTTGTAATTATTGTTGGAATATATTTTTTGTTTAAGTGATTGGTGAGGGAACTTGAACTATTGAAAAAAATTGTTTATATATATTAAATATATATACATTTTTTTTTTATTTCATTAATACATTCAACATTTTTATTGATTGATTATTTTTTTTGTATTATATTTGATTTATCATTATTTTTTTTATTCATATTAATAACATTTGGAAGAAGCCGGCACTAACCTAAAACCCCGAGAAAGACAATAACAATTTAAAAGAAAAATATATATATAATTATAAAAACATTACAAATTATTTAAAGTAACATAATTAAAATAAAAAAGTTGTATTACATTTTGGCGCCGCAACGTGTTGGCTTTTTCCAAGTTGTACACTACTCCAAATAACTTCTATAACTAATTATAATAATTGTACTAACTATAAAAGATAGTTTGTAAAATAGATAAGTTAATCTAGAATTATGGACAATAACCAGAGATATAACTTGAGAAAGAACATTCAGCCTACATTTAAGGTGAGAGAGATACAAGGTTTGCCCGACATACAGGCGTCCCAGCGAAAAGAAGACGTGGTCGTGGAGCCAAATTTTAATTCTGAACACGAAACGATGGAAGGGTCGCGGATTCCAGAAAAAACACACCGCCGGATGGAAGACGTGATATCAGGGGAACGCGTTGAGACAACGGAAATAGGCGAAATTTTTTCGAATGAAGATATGTCGGTAACATCTAACCCTAGGGCAAGTCTTGTCAACGATGATATCGAGTACCATCCTAGGATAGATTTTACCATGGAATCAGCAACTGTAAAAACGTTAGGCCTACAATTAGAAACTCAAAACCCATGGTTGGAGATAATATTACAACGTTTTGATGAAAACAAAGAAAATCAAAAAATTATCGTGGCAGATGTGAAAAAACACTTAAACTCGGTCCAGGATGAATTGAAGACTAGAATGAACAAATTGGAGGAAGATTTACAGAAGAAATTGGATATGCAAAGGGAAACTAGTCGCAAGGAGTGGAGAAGCGAACTTCAGACTCAGAAAGAGGAGATCCAAATGGATTTAAATAAAGTTACCATCAAAACACAAGAACAGGTCCAGATACAGTTGGATAACCAAACCGAAAAAATACAGGAGTTGCTGACATGCCAAGAAGAAATATTGAAAACGGAAAATGAACAGATGACCAATCAGAGGTGCCAAGAATTAGAGGGAAGATTAGAGAATAAAATTGAGAAAGAAAGGAATGTCATGGCGGAGCAAAAGAAACAATTGGAATCATTAGAACTAAATGTCCAAGGTCACAACAACAAAATTAGAGCTATAGAAAAAGATTTATTGGAAAAACAACATAATTACCAGCCCCAAATATTGGTTAGTTGTAGTGGTCCGACTGCTGGAATAGGAGAAAACACAATACCTAAGTTTCATGGACGAGAGATGAACCCCACAGAACATCTTCGGAAGATACAACGGTTCTACGAAAAGAGAAGAACAATCAACAACAATCTTGATACCACCGAAAATCTAATAGACATAATTGAGATGTGCTTAGAAAGCCACGCTTCTCGTTGGTTTACACTAATCAAAAATGAGGTACATAATTGGGAAGATTTTAAACAGATTTTTGAAGACAAATATTGGAGTAGAGAAGTTCAGAGAGGGATCAAACAGCGAATGGAAGTGGAAAGATATAGACCAAATGGTACTCTTAGTCGGTCTGAATACTTTACCGAAAGGGTTATTACATTGAAAGCAATACAACCACCCTTGACAGAGGACGAAATTGTGACTTGTTTAGCTGAACATTATGAGGATCTGGTGCAAGATGCGAGACGTGTCCAGAGGATTGACACAATTATTGAATTTGAATTACTGCTGCAGAGAGAGGATCTCAAAGATGCGAATATAAGATCTCGGAAGATACATCGTCCATATACACCTCCACAAACACCAATTAGATCTAATTTCAGAGAACAGAGACCAGGTCCACCACCATTCCAATACAGACCTTCACAAGCGCCCGTTAACCATCGCGGATCTCAAAACTTTCACCACCAATATTCTCAACCACCACAAGAATCACGCCCTCAATTCCCACGATACCAAGATGGATCATATACCCAAAGAAATAACAAAAATTTTCCGACATCATCTCCTTTTCGACCACAAATCAACAATAAAGGATTTCATCAAAATATGAAATCAGATAGTAATAGAGACCAAACAAGACAGAACGGATCCAGGAATACCAACTACCCAACACAGGAACAAATTAATGTTTGTCACACGGTAGCAGAAAATATTCAAGCTACTAGTCGTTCAGAGACAAGTTCACCAAATGTTGTGACTCAACAGGAAAACTGCTGAGCACAGAATGTGTCAATGGCCTTGAGATCGCGAATCATATCATTCTCCAAGACTATGCGAAACTTGATGACATTATTCCTGTGCCAGATAATGACCTTGGAAATAAAAGGCCTAACTCACTAAAATGGATGAATGAATTATCACTAAACCCAAATATCAGAATAAGTAATATGTTCTGTGACAGAAATTTTCTTTTAGAAGAAGATGAGGAACAATTAAAAAATAAAACAGATACTAATTTCATAAAATGTCCGGAAATTAATATTAAAATCGGAAAACAGAATGTATATGCGCTAATTGATACAGGATCCAACGTAACTTGTATGTCTGAACAGTGGTTTCGGGATAATAAAGATTATATAGGAACATACGAAGAATTACCCACCACAAATGTACAGATACACACAGCTGTGGGTAGTAAAACTAGGAGAATCGCCAGAATTGTAATGGTAAAAATTAAAATAGATTCTGAAGAATTATGGATACATGCTCTAATTGTGCCAAATTTAATTAAAGATGTTATTCTAGGTATGGATTGGGTTAGTAATACAGAGTCGGTCATAAACTTTCACACGAAAATAATTAATATGAATATTAATAAGAAAACAATTGTAAGGAAGTTTGAATATGTCGAAAATGAAGGAATTTTATGTTATATTACTAATGAAAATATGAATAAATATGATGGAAAATATAATAATATACATGACAATAATATAAAATTAAATTATAATTCAAAATTTGGTACAGAAAACAAACAAGTAATTTTAAATGAATCTACAATCGATGACACATTACGAGAAAATATAAATCTAGAACCATTACAAAGGGCTAATTTAAAAACATTACTTTTACAATATAATCATATTTTTTCAGACAACCCAGGACGTTGCACTAAATATATACACTCAATAGAAATAAAAGAAGATTACACATTCAAAGGGCAAATTTACCCAGTGCCTTTAATACACCAAGAAGCAGTGGCACGTGAAATAAACCGGATGTTAGAAATAAATGTCATAGAACCGTCATACAGTCATTTCATAAATCCTATTATACCTATTATTAAAAAGACTGGAGAAATAAGACTTTGTCTAGATGCGCGTAAGGCTAATGCACTTACAACCCCAGATTTTGAACGAAATCGTAGCATAAATGAGCTATTGGCTAAAGGTCGTAGTTGTAAATGGTTAAGCACAGTGGATCTCACTGCATCATACTGGCAGATACCATTATCTACAAATTCAAGAAAGTATACAGCGTTTCAATTTAGGGGCCGAACATACCAATATACTGTAACCCCATTTGGAATTTCAACATCACAAGCTGCGCTAGTACGAGCATTAGATAAAGTTTTTGGTGACAGTGTAGATTCATTCACTATAGTATACGTAGACGATATATGTGTCATATCCCCAGATTTCCAGAGCCATTTGTTACATCTTTCGATTGTTTTCAAAAAATTATCTGAAGCTAATATGACGATAAAATTTTCAAAATCCCTTTTTTGCAGGAGTTCTGTTCCCTTTCTTGGTTATACAATGACGTCAACAGGTCTCCAAATGGATAATAACAAAATAAAACCAATTTTAGATTTTCCTACTCCCAAATCAAGAAAACAATTAAAATCTTTTCTGGGATGTATAAATTATTATAATAAATTTTTGAATAAATTTTCAGAAACCATTCAGCCTATTTTACGATTAACCTCAAAAAATATAAAATTTCATTGGACTACAGCTGACGATCAAACTTTCATAAAAATTAAACAACTCTTTCTACAAACTCAAATCTTACATCATCCAGATCCTCATCAACCTTTCTTTTTACAAACGGATGCATCAGACTCTGCCATAGGGGGACATTTATACCAAATAACTTCCCAAGGAGAAAAACAAGCTATTGTATTTATATCTAGAGCATTACAGCCAGCGGAACAGCGTTTCACTACCACGGAAAAAGAACTCCTAGCAATTGTATATTGTCTCCAAAAAACCCGCTACATTATACATGGAACAGATTTAACAATTGTAACTGATAACCATGCACTTACTTTTATTAAAACTTGTCGACTGTTAAATGCTCGCCTCACACGTTGGATTCTTGCTTTACAAGATTATCATTTTAAAATACAACACTGTAAAGGAAGCGAGAATTGCACCGCCGACGCTTTAAGTCGAATGCCACAACAACAACATATTATACCACAAGAGGATCAATCTAAATTAATTATAACATATATTCAACGTTTACAAGATCAAAATTTAAAATTTGAACTAAACCATCTTGCGATACATCAAGAACACGATCCAAAATTATTTCCTATTATACAAATTCTTAAAAATATAAATGATCTAACCAATAATCCAAATATACAACAAATATATAACCTACACAACAACATTTTATACCAAAAATTAAATCAACAATGGCTGATAATAGTCCCAGAGAATCTCATAAATCGATTAATATGGGAATGCCATTTATATTACTTACATTGTGGAGCAAATAAATGTCTCAATATACTTAGAGAAAGTTTTATTTTTAAAAATATGGGACGACGCATAAGAACGATACTCGCTACTTGTGAATCTTGTCAAAAATGTAAATGTAACCCACACCCTTTATCAGGAGTAGCAAAGGGTATTATATGTAAAAAAAAAAATGATCAAATAGCTGTGGATATTATTGGGCCACTTCCAATAAGTATAGGAAGAACTAAATATATATTGATTGTACTCGATATTTTCACAAAATTTGTAAAATTATATCCTCTAAGATGTACAAACACTAAAACAATTTTAAAGAAATTATTAGAAGTGCATTTCCCCACATATGGAACCCCTAAAAGACTTCAAAGTGACAACGGGACGCAATTTCGTAGTCGAGCATGGAGCAGAGTTTTAAGGGAACGAAATATAGAGCCTATATTTAACCCGTACTATCATCCACAAACAAATATGGCAGAGAGACCAATACGTGAAGTTAAGCGATGTTTGAGGACATATTGCTCTTCACACCACAAAAATTGGGCACGTTATATTGGAGTTATCAATACCATGCTAAATGAGGTACAGAATGATACTACAGGTTTTACACCTAATGAATTACAATTAGGTCAAAGAGATATCAGATTTTGGGAACCATATATTACAAATTATTATACCAAGGATATACCACTCGAAACAAAATTATATTTAGCAAAACAAAGGATACATATCAAACAAGAAAAACGAGCATCAAAATTAAATTCAAAATACAAACCAACTATTTTAAATATTGGCGACCTAGTATTAATTAAGAATGTCTCATTATCAAATGCATCATTGGGAGAAACATTAAAACTTTTTGAAATATTCAGTGGACCATATAAAATACATCATATTATTGGAAAATCAACATATTATGTTTGTAATCTAGAAGGAAAACAAGTTAAAGGACCCTATCATATCACCTCAATGAAGATATACAAAACACCAATTGAGGATTAAAATTTAAAATTCATTCAAATACTCCACATTCAATTATTAGGACCACGTCATACAATGTTTCAAGAAAAACAATAAAACTCCAAAATTTAATTACATTATCATTCAATGCATAAGTGTTTCATGAAAATTAAAAATAAATTTTCCTGAAAAGTAGCCAAGGGATATTGTAACATTTCATGATAATCAGCTGACATTAATTATAATTATTTGTAATTATATAACAATTTAAAATATATATAAAAAATTAGATATAAAGTTATATGGAGTTTATTCAAAGATTTTATTTATTCAAAATTTATTTCATTATTTAAATATAGAAATGATATATCTAAATTAATTCATTAATATATATATATAAACATTACACACACACAAGTACAAAAAATCTAGTAGGCAAGTGAATAAAAAAACATATGAGTGGAACAACAGTGAATCAGCTGATGGAAAAACAACAGTTAAAAAAGAAAAAATTATTATGCAGTTAGTCTGGAGAATTTAAGAAGTACAGTTGAGATATAGATATAATGTGTTAAATGAGATTGAGAAGGTGGAAATAATAGTCAAAGTGAAATATTGAAAATAATTATTGGAACATGAAGAAAGGTTAAATATATTGAATTAAACAATTACCAGAAAACAATATTAAGAAAGAAAAAAAAACAGTGAAAGAATGGTGAGATTTGTAATTATTGTTGGAATATATTTTTTGTTTAAGTGATTGGTGAGGGAACTTGAACTATTGAAAAAAATTGTTTATATATATTAAATATATATACATTTTTTTTTTATTTCATTAATACATTCAACATTTTTATTGATTGATTATTTTTTTTGTATTATATTTGATTTATCATTATTTTTTTTATTCATATTAATAACATTTGGAAGAAGCCGGCACTAACCTAAAACCCCGAGAAAGACAATAACAATTTAAAAGAAAAATATATATATAATTATAAAAACATTACAAATTATTTAAAGTAACATAATTAAAATAAAAAAGTTGTATTACAACATTTAAAATTTATTTCTCTGATAAATCAATTCTACTTTTCAGGTCTGATAAGAAACACTTACATTTTTTGTTTTATCAAACGAAATAAACATAATGTAGAATGAAATCAAGAATCCATTAGAGGAACACCGCGAAGTTACTGCAGCATGAAGTTATGGTTAAGCACTAGAGCTTGATATTTTGTTCCAGAAATCTAATATTAAATCTCTAATGATTTGGTTTAACAGATTTTTTACTGTATTAACATAGTATGTGATGGGTCAAAATTCGATACTAGACTTTTGAGTTCAAAAATGTAATTTTTAGAATGATGTCTATCTGTCATATATATATTTCTACAGGTACGTTTTTTTAAATCAAAATTTAGGGGTAGCTGGTGTTAAGAATTAAACTAGTATTAAGGATTAGGTTAAATAGATAATCTTGAATAAATCCACAAAGTAGTTAACAGAGGGTAAAAAACTGTTGGGACAAGATGTAAAAACGTTAGGTAACCACTGAGCTTTCAACAATCAAACACATCACGAATCACTCGAAGATAACTCAAGGCTTGAAAGAAATCGCGGTCAATCAATCATTGGGCAGATTGGACCTAAGCAGGGAAGCTACCGGAAGATAGTAAGACAATCGAATGTTGCTGTTGATGTCGTTCAGTTCTTCGGGAGAATAGTCCTGGGAGCCAAGGATCACAAAGGTCCACAGTCCCAGCACGGTTAAGCTCCAGTAACAGTTCTTCGGGAGAATAGTCCAAGGAGTCAAAGATCACAAAGGTCCACAGTTCCAGCACGGTTAAGCTCCAGTAACAGTTCATCAGAAGAATAGTCTAGATAACCAAGGATCACCAAGGGCCACGGTCCTAGCACGGTTAATCTCCAGTAACAGTTCTTCAGGAGAATAGTCTAGGGATTCAAGGATCACAAAGGACCTCAGTCCGAGCATGGTTAAGCTCTAGTAATAGTTCTTCAGGAGAATGGTCCAGGAAGCCAAGGGTCACAAAGGACCACAGTCCGAGCACGTTTAAGCTCCAGTAACAGTTCTTAGGAAAATGGAACCATGGCTCACAAAGGACCACAGTCCGAGCACGGTTAAGCTCGGTAAGTAACAGTTCTTTAGGACAATAGTCCTGAGAACCAAGGATTACGAAGGTCCCACAGTTCGAGCACGGTTAAGCTCCAGTGACAGTTCTTTAGGAGAATAGTCCTGGGAACTAAGTATCACGAATAACCACAGTCCAAGAACGGATAAGCTCCAGTAACAGAAGTGAGCAAACTTTGTGTATAATTTGTTTAATTATTGAACCCGTATAGGCTGAACTTTACGAACACTCTATTAGTTTGATTCAATTTCTTGTCACAGTAATTGTTATCACTCTGGGTTAGGTTAGGTTAAACCACCATATTAATATTTTAAGATAATGCATTAAAACGTATAGTTAAATTCTTGTATCAAAACATATCAGATTGTATCGTCAAATTGTGGAAAATTCTAATAAATATACAAGCTGTTTCTGAACTCTCCTTACAAACTTCGGGGTATTGTTCCTTGGATAAAAAAGAAGCGATTAACTTAACACAACCCGGTATCTATCTCGTTTTGTTATCAGTTTGTCCGTCCAAAAGTGTTTATTACTAAAAACAGTTTTTAAAAAACGGCTCTACTGAATTGAACCAAATTTGGGGGCAATTATGCTATTGTTAGTTTTAGTTGGAATGTTAAGATTTATTATTGTAACTAAAGTCGTTTCAAAATGGCGGCATTCAAAAGTTTTAAATTGAAATAATTTAGAGCCATTTTGAAAAAAAAGGTATAAGAATAACTTTGTTTAGTAAATTTTAGTCAAACAAATCTATAGTTGTTTTTTTTTAAATTGTGTCTTTTTAAAATTCTTGTCCTCTTCAAAATAGGCTAATGAACAACAATGAAATGAATAAATGAAGTTGTTTATTTAAAGTATAAATTTTAATTGGTTCTTTATTCACAATCGTCTATTAATTAAAATTCTTGTAGTTGTAAATAAATATCTTTATGAAGTAATAAACATGAAAATTATCTAGTTACATATTGGTAGTAGGAATTCAATAAATCAGCTGACCAGTCTGCTAATAATGTATCAACAACGAAACCACTTTTTTTCTTCTTTTTTTTCCACTACAAAAATCAAGAGTTTAAAATTAACACTTTGCAGTATAAGAACAAAGTCATGCACAGCCGGAAAAGAAATTACAAATCTCGGTTATTTTTCACCCGGTTTTGAAAACAAAAACAAACTAAATTTTTCATAAAATCTACTAAAAAAGTTGATACATTTTTTTAAATGGATAATCTAAGAGTTATTTAAATTTAAAAACTTTGAATAGCCGCCATTTTGAAACGAGTTGAGCCGCAATAATGAAACTTAACATAATAACCGAAACTAATAATAGCAATAATACACCCAATTGTTTTTGAATTCTATTAAACCGTTTTTTAAAACAAATTATTTACTAAAAAACACATACGGACTGACAGACGGAGAACGAAACTGAATATACCTCTGGTTGTATTAAGTTTTTGGCTTATTTTTTTTCGGCTCCCCTCCTGAAGTTTGTAAGGGGAGTTAGAAAACACCCTATATTTATAACTGAACCACTAAATCAATTAACTTATAAGGAGATCGAGTGTACTGTTTCCCTACTCTTCCCATTTCCGACAACAAATCTTTCCACTTATTTACCAAGTGAGTGATTCGTGGATCAACACCTGAGCAGCCGACCTGAAATTGTCTAATTGGTTCTGCAACGTTATTAAAACAGTGGTCCAAGTGCAACAGTTTTCTTTTTTCGCAACTGTAAAACCATTTGTCAACTAAAAAGGACAACTCAAAAGAATTAGGTTGTAAGTTTCTGGTTAATGTAATTGTTTAATTGAATCGAACAGCTGTTTTTAGTTTGACTGGAACAGCTGTTCAACAATTAAACCTGCAAGAGTAAAAAGGGATAAAATTATAAAAGTATAGAATTTGTTTTTTTATTCTTCCCGCCATTTTGTTTCTATACACACCAGTGTGTTCGAGTTTTCAAACACCGTTATTGGTAACTTAAAAAGTATTTAAAGTTTGAAAAGAATCGGTTGAGGAATAAGGAAGGTTGTTAATAAACAATCAAAAGCGTGTACCTCTTCGTGGGACACACTGTATATACAAATGGCAACACTCCGAATAAACTAAATTAATAATATATTAATACATTATTGGATTTAATGAAAAATCCATCATTATCAAATAACATTTAAGCCAGAACAGAATTATTACATTATTTTAATATCATTTTCCATCCATACGTATTTTCTTGTTCGTTAAACAAAAGTTTCTTCATAGAAGCAGTTATTCCAATAATTGCTAACGAGATATTCTGTCACTACAGCTGACTTTGACATTTGTAATTAGTCTTTGTCACTTTAACAACGCTTATTGGAAATACGTTTCTTGTGAAGCTCTACGTCTAGCCACAAGTCATTTTGACAAGAGACACAGTAATTTCAGTAATTGCTAACCAGACATTCTGTTAGTACAGTAGATGTAGAGATAAAGTGTACAAAAACATATAGTAACTCCCACACATCAATTCACAAAACGAAATACAATATTCGAGCTACCTCCACAAATATTTACTATTTTACTTATTCGTGAAAAAAAGTTGATTTTTTATTGTCCGTTCTTATTTTAATTCGCTTGCTTATGTCCTAAGCGTAAATCGTATTTTATTGAAATCGATTATTTTAAAATGACTGCTGCCAAGTTTCATATTACACACGATTATCGTCAATTTTCTTTTACTTATGATTTTTCACACTGGTTTAAATCATTATTCTTCACAGTTCACCAAAATTTGAACGTAATCGGTAGAGACTATTTTGAGAAATTATATCTTTAATAATAGAAATAATGTCATTGATAATTTTCTTATAAAAACGATAACTTAATAATTGCAATTTGAACAAAATCGTTTGAGTACATTTTGAGAAAATCGGAATCTAGTGTTTTTGTCCTATGGCAGATAACCGCGAATATTGAGTTTATGAACAAATATTAAAAGTCTCGACATATGGCCAAAATACCAAGTTTAATTAAAATCTGTCCACCCGTTTGTATTGTAGAGCACTGCACAGACGCCTAACACCAGACAGACATACAGAAGGCTCATCTTCCAGCTCCGCTATTAACGAAGCGTACCACTTCACACGACCGTCAGCGGTTTGCTGGTTATGCCAATTGGATCATTTTGAGTTATACAAAAAACATAACTAACACACAATTTTGAATGAGTTCCTGTCAATCAATTCATTTTAAAATTTTAAACATTTTGACCGCCATTTTTAATGAGATCCTGTCAATCAATTTTTAAAATGTTTGAACATATGGACCGCCATTTTAAATGAGTTCCTGTCAATCAATTAATTTTAATATTTTGAACATTATGACCGCCATTTTAAATGAGTTCCCGTTAATCAATTCATTTTAAAATTTTAAACATTTTGACCGCCATTTTGAATGAGTTCCTGTCAATCAATTTTAAAATCAATTTTTATCCAACCTCGTAGTAGGGATAATCATGTTTAGATTATGTCAATTATGATTACAGAAATGGTTCCATGAAAACTACTTTGTCAAGAATCTCAGAAGAGCAAATAACGTTCATGTCAATACGACAGTCTCGTAAACTTTTCTGTGATAAATGACCTTCTGTTGGGGGTCCCGAGACTTACCTCTTCCGAATCATTAATCACTCACAATATCTGCTGTACGCAATGTTATGACTGGACAGACATAAGGGCTGTAGCTGGATTGTTGTTTCTGGTGATAAAAAACAAGATGATTGGCGTCATTGTAGTATTTACCCTTCCCCCTACCCTACTTTAAATACATATCTTGTTGTTATGATAAATCTGTTAGTATACGTAATCACAGGTTATTTTATAAAACACCTAAAAGTTATTCCAATACAAACAGTGTTTTAAACAACTTCGTTAAAATCGGAACAAAAGAATTGATCACTCCGAAGTTCCAATTTTAAGAAATACACAAAGTCCACGTTACCAATATATAAACTTCAACTAAATAAAAAATGTCCTATCACCAAACAAGTTTAAAACATAATAAACCAATCAACGAAGCTAAAAAAAACATTCTGTTGTTTCAGCAAACACGGACCAAATATGAAAACTAAACCATTCATCCAGTTACTACTAATCCTACAAACATTATGCCACATAAAAACGACTACTGCACTAAAAAATAAACGTAGTTACGGGAACAAACTTCAGAAGAATCTTCAATATAATAATTTATGAAGAGTCAACACCTTTCATTTACAAACTACCACATCATAATATAGGCGACCAAAAATACAACTTTAAACCAATACAAGAAAAGTCATGCTTAAAGCAAAGCACAACTACACAAAAATGCAAAACAGTAAACCAATGCCAACAAATACAAAATTTAATAAATGAACTTTTAGAATCAGAAAGCAAAACTTTCACACAAACAGAAACACCAACTTCAAAAACGAAAAGAGAGATACAAGCCATTGGGTCAGTCATAAACTGGTGTTGCGGAGTAGCAACAGAAGAGGAATTACACGCAGTAAACCAAAATGAAGAAAACTTGGACTCGCATATGAACAACATGATGGATTTTGTCAAACAAGAACATAAAGACCTGGTAAGAACTACTGAACAAATTTCAAACTTTTCCTATAACATAAATACCATATTAAAAACAGTTCATAATACCATAAACACAATTGAACACCAAATACAAGATATTACTTCAAGCAACACAGAAGACTTAAAAATAATACTATATGCCAATTTACAACGAATCTATTTATACATATACTTAAATTCATATTACGATAACCTGAACAATATCAACACAAATTGTATCAACAACAAACTGACGGAGTCACTTATCTCAAGAGAAACACTTACCCAAGATCTACACAATTTAAATAATAACCTACAGGCAAGAGGAATGCAACTAACAATACCAATAAATAAACTACAAAAGTACTACACATCACCTATACCAAAGTGCTATTTTTCAAATTCGGAAATAATGATAAAAATTCAAATACCAATAGGACGATCCAAAACAAATTATGAAACCTATATACACAAACCAATACCACTATTATGGCACAAAAGAATATGTGAGCTTAGCTATTCAGAAAACCTAATAATAAAATCTGACAATGATATACAAGTTACAGAACTGGAAGAAAACCCAGAATGTAACTGGAAACAAAACCAGCTTTGTAGACTAACAAGGCAAAACATAAACAAAGAACTATCATCAATGTGTGTAAAAGAATCTCAAACAAAGTAAACCAATATCTGAACTTCAAAAATACTGCCAATTCCATTGTAAAGACGTAAATGAAGAACCTATAGTAACCAAATTATCAGAAACAAAATTTCAAATCACAAACATAAATAAAGACTTACAAATTTCATGCAGAGAAAATTCAACTCAAACCAGCATTCCCAAAAATTTAATGGGGTCGATAGAAATAGACCTCCCATGTGATTGTCAAATAACTGACGGAAATAAAAATGTATTGATAAGAACATTAACCTCTTGTGATGCAAGGGACACAAAACAAATCGACATGACACATATAATACCTGCAACATGGACTGACCTTCACACCATAAAAATTGACCCACTGCCAAATACACAAAAACCAGAATTTCAAAATATAAAAGACATCTTAAACGAAGAATGGAACATATCAATCCCAACATATATAATTAGGAACTTAGTTCCAGAAGAAACATTTCAACACATACATCTGGAAAACAATTGGTCTGACATTATAGAGAACAAACGAATTATGTTTTATATAATAATAATATGGACAAGTATATTAACAATACTACTATTGATACAATGCTACATGATACACATCCTTAAAATAAAACTGAATACTCAAAAACCACACATAAGGCCTAGAGATTACCAATTGACGGAACAATAAAAAAAAATTTTCATTTACAAAAAGAAGACAGAATATAATATATATAACATATTATGCAACTCTAATAGATTAGAATTATGACTCATACATACCTACAACCAACATTATGCTGACCACCACAGAATGTCACAGCCCGACCTTGCTACAATTACACACTTCTCAGATACAATATCAGATTCAAGGAAAATCACAATATCAGCAATTCCACAAACATTGTGAATGTAAACACTAAACAAAGCCTACTACACTTACAATAAACATCATCCAACTGACTTCCAATAAAACAAAAAATTGGTGGTACAATTTTATAACTGGCAGGGGGAGTGTAAGGGTTGTTGGAAACACCCGTATTTAATAACAAATAAATAAATAAAAAATCAATAAATAATAATCAAAAATAATAATATTGGGAAGAAATTCAAATAAAAGAAGTTGTAATAAAATTTATATGTAAAATAAACTTATCGAGAATACAGTCGACTGGCGGATGTACAAGCGGATGTGTCGGATTAAATTTCATAAAACAAGACGCATGCAGTTTAACAGTTTCCCAAGGAAGCTATATTGATGACAACCAGAATGTCTGCAAGATTGTGCAAAAAAATAAAAACGAATCAGAACCATTTAAATTTCAAATAAAATCTAAATGACCCAATCAGAAAAAAGGAGAGAAAAGAAGTGGGAAACGTTTCTCTAAAAAAACGCTGTCTGTCTATCGCCATCTCTCTACAGGACAACACCTAAAAACATAATCAAAAGGTCGACAAAGTTACTAAATAATCTATTCGAAATAAAAAAATAGATAACAAGCTAATTATTCCATGGTATTAAAAATAAACAAGTGTTTCATTGTTTAAGTAAGGGTCAGTCTTTAAATAAAACTCAAAATCAAGTTGAAAACGGGAGTGTTTGCGTAAAGCGTAAAGATGTAGTGTGAAATATAAAAGTGTAGGGTTATAAAAGGTTCAAATATAAAAAAAGGGGGTGCAGTGTCTAAAGAAAGGAGGGAGAGTGTTATGTAAGTAAAATTTAATATTTATAATATGTATTTGTAAGACAGATCTCGGTGATTAAATAATAATTAAATCAAATACCATATTTCAAAAACAATAAATATCAGACTAGAGCAAATTAAAATTTTAAAAGGTTTGTGCCATTTAGTTGGATTAATATCTATTAAAGAATAAAGTAAAGGATAAGTTGTTAAAGGATGTATTTAAAGAGTGTAAAATAGATAAGTAAGATTAGAACTAGACGTTTTGTAATTTAATTTTAGGGTAGATGTTAAATGTATTTATTGCATTGTAGGAAAAGTAGTATAAAGCAAAATTTAAAATGATTTATTAATTTATGAATATACTCAAATGTTTCAAATAGCATATCTCTGTAATTATTGAAAACCTAGTAGTTCTTTTGGAGTGCCTCACAAGCTAAGCAAAATTTTGACTCGTTTCAAGAGTCTGGTGGAGCCCCCAAGGATAAAGGTAAAGCCTAAATATAAGTTTAAATTTTAAAGGTTTACATAATTAAAAATAAGCCAAAATCTCACAAAGGTAAAAGCACTCAAAACCTAAATTAAAATCTAAAAAAAAAAAAACCTTACAAGTTTTAAAACTAGAAAGTATCAATATGTATTTTTCTTATTGTTTAAACGTAAAAACCTCTGTCATCATCGCCTTATAAAAAAGTAAGGAGAAGAGAATATAAAACAAAGACCCCTTGCCTTCGAATACTCTAATAGCGTCAGGTCGGGAAAAAACAAGAATTGGTCAAGAGAAATCTGATAGGAAAATTGAAACATTTTTTAATCCAAGACTTCATGAAAAAAGATGTAGAACCAGGTAGGATGCTTCGGGATTATCTAAAGTGAGCCCTGAAGGTCAATAAATCTAAATTATAAATAATGTGATTTACTAATTATAGTTCAACATTACAGAAAAAACGATTCCGTATATTACCTCTATTTACAATATTTATTATAACAATAATGTATATTTACACAGTCACGAAGCCTTAGGCTTAGACATATTTCATGTTTATATTGACAATAAAACTGTCTTTATCAGCACGACATCTCTTAAACTTTACTAGTTCGATTACCTCCTCAGACTAAGCGACGTGATGTCTGTACCTTAGCATGTGATCTTAATTGAGGAAAAGACTTCAAAAATATAGTTGCATGACCTTCTACAATTATTAAAAAAAATAATAAAAAAATTCCTTGTTGTTTAAAGACAAAATCTTTCTATCATCATCACCTTATTAAAAAAACAAAGAAAAGATAAAATATAGACCCATAAACATCGGATACTTCAGGGTCAGAAAATAACAAGTGCTTTTTACACGATAGGTAAGATTAAAAGTTAGGTTAGGTTATCCAAAACTATATGAAAAAGGGTGTGGGGGAGGATTGTACAAAAAAGAAAAACCATCGTTAAAATAAAAGATTACGAAAGAATTGATAAAAGAAATAATGACGAAAGATGTGTATTACCCAAAAGTGGACAAGAGTAATGCATTAAGATTCAAAAAAATTGATGTTAAAGCAAGCTTGCGAACTGATATTCAAAAGAAATTCATAGAAAAAAAATGAAACTACTAATGGAGGAAAACCAACGTCTAAATAAAACTTACGAAAGAATGATAAAGAACTAAAAAAGAAAGAAGTGTATTACCCAAAAGTTGACAAAATAAAAATAAAAAATACGATAGAATGATAAAAGAGTTAAAGAAGAAAGAAGTGTATCACCCAAAGGTAGACAAGACAAAAATAAAAATTACGAAAGAATGATAAAAGAAAGGAATGTATTACTCAAAAGTGGGCAAGAGTAATGCAGTGAGATTCGAAAAAGATGTAAAGAAGAAATTTAAAGAAAAAAAGACTTATAAAGCAAAACCAACGTCAACATAAAAATTATGGAATAATGATTACAACTAAAGAAGAAAAAAGTGTATTACCCAAAAGCATTACTGAAGATGGCGACTTAGTCGCTGAAACGCGTCTGAATAAATAAACGTACTATTTGTGTAAATTTGTGTTCAAGTTTTCTATCTAATTTTGTTGTTGTTTTTAACTCTACAATCAGTTTCCGAAATACTGTTGTATTATTTTTAATCACCCTGTATAACAAATATTTTTATACGTTTTATGGTTTTTCTATACTGTATTAAAAAAATCTATAGTATAGTCAAAATTAGGAAATCAGTGCATGTGTTTCAACTCCTCCCACGTTGTTAACAGTGCATGTGAACCCCTCCCCCTTCTACAGTTAACAAGCGATGACGTCATACGCAGTTGACCACTGGGTATAATAAGGCAGTTTAATGGACATAGTGATCAGCTCAGGTGCATGTTAGGGCAATAAATAGCTGTTATAAACTACAGTGTGTATTAGATACAAGTGGAATCAGTTAGACTATTAAGTAGAGAAATTCCTAAGTATTTTATAATTCTGAATATTTTGGTACTGAATGGAAAGAAAATAACGTTAAGGCGACATACAGAATGTCCAGTAAGTAGTGTAACTTTAGGAAGGGATTCTAAATATAAAAAAAAAATCGTTTCTTTAAAAATATGTTAAAAATTATATGTTTCCCGATTCAAATGTTTTGTGTTTTCTCCACAATTATAATTTTTTTCGTTTTAGGTTTTTTGACGATAACAAAAAATTTTTTTTAAAAAACCATTTTGTTTATCATTAAAAAATGTAAATATTTTTTCTCTTATAAAACTTTCGTAAAATTTACGGTTTCCGAGATATATGACTTTAAATTTTTTTTTTAACTGTCGCCATTTTGAATATTTACATAGTAAAGTTTGGATATTGGTATACTGATAAATAAATCGTATAAACAATGCACATACTAAATAAGTCACAATATTACTAATTTCAAACGTAATCATTATTTTTTGTTTATACAAAATGGCGGACAGACGGTAAACGAAGCATTTCCAGACCGAACTTTACTCATTATTTTTAGGTTACGTTAAGTTAGGTTAGGTTAGGTTTTAAGTTTTAAGTTAGGTTAGGTTATGTCGTACTGAAATTCTTTCAGTTTCTATATGAAACACCCTGTAGAATTTATAATAATACATTTTGTTCAGTTCCGTTTATATTAACGCCAGCGTTGCGTATAAATTCGAACGGACACGCAAAATAATTCGCGCCGTATCAGCGCATCGACACCGAATATTTTCCATCTGATGTTGACTCGATAAAAAAATAATATATTTCTAGTTACAGTGCCAACCACAAGTCAAGTATTATGTAGAGACCCAGTAACCCAGTGAAGTCTCCCGAGTTTTATTGCCTATGAGAGAATCACTCTTGGCACGATCGGACCAGTGTGCCTAAGTATCTCCCGCCTCCTTTATTTCCGGTCCACGTGTTATTGCTTATCCGATTTTATTGAGGTGAATATGAAATTCTCAACGGCCAATAATACGACAGGGGATTGATTTTATTTGTGTATACAATACCACGTACAAACCAAATCAGCTGTAAATAACGGAACAACAATAGCCTTCGTTATATTATATTTTGTGTTTGGATTTTCTCACTTTAGTGGGAGAAAGAGTGGTGGAATGGTTAGTTTAGGGTATATCATTACCAATTGTAATATATAGGAGTCTATACTTTGCGCACGTTTGTAATATTACATAGTCATGAATGACCACAAGAAGGAATGGATACGAAAGGTACGTTATCAAATTCTTTTAACAGATAATAGTTATTTGTGAAACTGATGAGCAAAGTGGCACTTTTTTTAACTCGGCAAGCCTCGTGCGTCAATTTTATCGAGTTTAAAAAAGACACTTTGCTCACGAATAACACATTATACTTTGTCTACAGTTGTTATTTTGTCACAAATGAAAAACATACTTCAGCAGTAACACAATATGGCGGGGTATTTGACAAGTTTTCATCCTCTGAACTGTCCATATTTTAAAACTAACTACACAAAATATAGCAGTGTACACATCATGTAGCTTATGACAACACATCAACACTGAGTAGAAGTTCTCACGTCAAAACTGAGGTTATTTATGAATATTACAAATAACTTAGGTGTATTGTTGAGGAAACAGGATTGCCAACTTCAAAACTCGGCAAACGAAAAATACTCTCCGTGTGCATACACTGTCAATCATCTTCATGAATAATTACTTCCTTTTTCAACTTTAAAACGTTGTTTTGTTGTTTATTTATGTAATTTTACATGTAAGAATTAATCTAACCTACATACGATCCTGTTGATTATAAATCAATTCAAATAAACTTAACCTAAATTTCGTTTTGTTCGGTTGCCATTCGGAGTGAGCAAAGTAGTGTGCAAAGTAGTGGGCAAAGTGAAACTGTTGAGAAATCAGCTGTTTTGCAAACTAATTTAAATGAACCAAATGCCACTTTGTCAACTATTGTAGACAATAGTTATTTGTGCAACTAGTGAGCAAAGTGGTACTTTTTTAAACGAGAGAAAAATGTTGACGCACGAGGCTTGCCGAGTTCGTCAATTTTATCGAGTTTAAAAAAGACACTTTGCTCACGAATTGTACATTATACTTTGTCTACAGTTGTTATTTTGTCAATAAAAACAGTTCTTACTGGCGGTCATACTTTTTCCTTGATTTGACAGGAAGGAGATTTAGTACAACGTTGTTAGCTTTTTCCGCTAATTTAGGCAAGGTATTTGACAGGTTTTCATCCTCTGAACTGTCCATATTTTAAAACTAACTACACAAAATATATCAGTAGTGCTAAACAACACATCACCACTGAGTAGAAGTTCTCACGTCAAAACTGAGGTTATTTATGAATATTACAAATAACTTAGGTGTATTGTTGAGGAAACGGGATTGCCAACTTCAAAACTCGGCAAACGAAAAATACTCTCCGTGTACATACACTGTCAATCATCTTCATGAATAATTACTTCCTTTTTCAACTTTAAAACGTTGTTTTGTTGTTTATTTATGTTATTTCACAGGTAGGAATTAATCTAACCTACATACGGGACATTTCCTGTTTATTATAAATCAATTCAAATAAACTTAACATAAATTTCGTTTTGTTCGGTTGCCATTCGGAGTGAGAAAAGTAGTGTGCAAAGTAGTGGGCAAAGTGAAACTGTTGAGAAATCAGCTGTTTTGCAAACTAATTTAAATGAACAAAATGCCACTTTGTCAACTATTGTAGACAAAATAAATTTTCACTACACTACTATGAGTTTAGCTGTTTTCGTTATGTGTTTACAACCTGAGAAACATCAAGTTTTCGCGCGAGGCTTTAGCCGAGTTTCCCACAGCTGATTTTCCCACTATAGAGTGGAAAATGTTATTTTCTGCACTAGCAGATGATGTTGAAATCTCGTAAAATATCCTTTAACGTATAGGCCTAAAATATGATTTAAAAAACCTCTTGTGTGTTTTAGTAAACTACCAAGATCCGTTTAATTATTTTTTTTTACCGATGTCTCGTAAAATATCTTTCAACGGATAATAAATATAATATGATAAAGAAAAGCTCTTGTGTATTCTAGTAAATTACCAAGATTAAATAAAAAAAAAATTAATTTAATGCATAATAGCAAACCAATATGTCCTCTACAATAAGTCCACCTGAATTAAATTTTACATAGAAAAATAATCAGCTGTAAAATATCCTTTAACATATAGGCCTAAAATATGATTTAAAAAACCTCTAGTGTGTTCTAGTAAACTACCAAGATCCGTTTAATTTTTTTTTTTTTTTAACGATGTCTCGTTTTTATTCCGTAGTGTAGTGAAAAGTATCGTTCAAAACACGAGCGAAATTGTTTTGCATATTTTCGACCATATTTGAAGTGCTCGATAAATCTCGCACTTCAAACATAAGGTCTCGAATATGCAAAACCCCACTTTCCACTCTTGTTATGAAATATACTATTTCTTTCCTTTATTCAACAATTTAAAGTCAAAAACTATTACTGAAAGGATAAAAACGTTTGTAATAATTTCTAGTAGCATCATAATTAATTGTAATAAAAAAAAATTGTAAATAAAATAAAATAATGATTTAAATTAATTTATAACAAACCTAGCATCCGAAGTTTACGCTAAATTTGGTATTCGCAAAAAAAATTACTCATCTTCACTTTTCATGGTTTTAGGGCACAGAAACAATTATTTTCGATAATACGTTCGTCGTTGTCATTTGTTGGTAAGCTTGATAGTTGCCACCAAAATTAAGATAAGAAGATGAGTATTGGTAAAGAGGACTACAGTGTGCTCTTGTATTGAAATACAAAACATTGAAAATGTCAAGATGGCGATTATTTTACACAATTTGTATCTATTGTGTTATTCAACTTGAACTCCCAATAAAATATGATATTCGTACAATTTTGTTGCTTAAAGGCGAGAAATCATTCGATCAACATCGCCTTATAAAAAAAAGAAGAAGAGAACGTAAAATAAAGACCCCTAGCCCTTGAAAACTCTAATAACGTCCGGGTCGGAAGAGAACAAGAGTTGGTCAAGAGAGACCTGATAAGAAAGATGAAAGAGAGGGATCTAACCCAAGACTACGAGTAGATCCAGCTAGGTTCTAGGGTACGCCAATCCCGCACTCATTACGAGGGAGTCCCTAGGGGAGATAGTTGTATAGTCACGAGATCCGGAACACCGACGTCATTGTCAAGAGCGTAGTGAGTGGAGGCTCCTTAGAGGCTAACCTAACTAAAGCCAAACTAGTGGAAACGATTTAATTAATACAAGCTCTACAAGGCTCATTAGAGCTTAACCGGTAGAAAACTTGTTTTCCAATAAACTTGATTTCTTGATCTACCATTGTAACGAACGGTAGGGAAGGTCCGACAAACCAACATTTAGAAGATCTGCTTGTATTATATTATTTGATGAAGCTGGGTAAGTACCATGATATATCCACCGGCTTGTTTTGGAGATTCCTGAACGTTCCAACGAAGGAAATTAAGAAGATAACGCAAGGAATTGGAGATAATTGTACTGAAAGTAATTATTTAAAACTTAGAAGAAACAAAAGATTGTAAACTAGATTTAACAATTTTCAAAATGGTTTAACTGTGTGGATAATTGCTTCGTCATAAGAAAGAATGTGCTGACGAACGACTTCCAGGATAGTATTAAATTCACGCTTTTACGCAACTTTTAATTCAAGTCAAAACATTTGGCAGTCGGAGTTTTAAAAGAAAAACACTTCAAAGTGGAATGCATTTGACACATTTTAAACGTAAAGAGAATATAAAAAAGAATCAAGTGCGAAGTAAATTGAAGCTGCAAAGCTGTAAAACAGTTTATAGGGGGGCATAAACCTTATGCGAGCGAGACGATGTAAAATTAAAAATGTTTTCTGTCAACACTCTGATTCGAGGGAAACCTTCAAACCGACTGAGATATGAAACTTCTTCGTAAATGATTTTGTGTACGTCCAAATAAGACTAACATCAAAATAACAATTATTACTTTTTGGTGAATAGAAAATTAGTTATCACTTCTACACTCGGACAGATAAATTACAATTATATACGGATAATCATTTTAGATACCGAAAATAACATTCCTTCATAATTGTATATAAATTGTGTCGACTTGCGAAATGTTAGAAATAACTAAATTGTATAGAAAATACTTTATACCAAAAATATCCGAATAATTCCGCCATAACTACTCTAGGACGAATTTAAAGCTCCGTATTTATGAACGATCCTCAGGATTTCCTGTTTAAGGTCTTCTTTAAGCTGCTTCCTTAGGCCTCCCAACGATCTACCACGAATAGGTATACCCATTGATTATCAATACCGAATTTGACTATCAAAAATAGTTTCTTTTAATGTAAAGAGTTTGTGTACTAGGATTCCTGTAAATGAATGTAAAAATATCATTCAAGAAACATTAAAAATACTGATTGTAATGATTTCAAAAAACAATTTGAAAAAGTGCTGTTCACATCTATTCACATCTACTTACAATTTAATAATACATTCTTTCTTAATATATGATGATTTGTGAAATTTTACATAATATGGAATTACACCAAGTACCGACTGTGTTTTCACTTAATATTATCAATTCCTGTTATTTTCCAACCCAAATATTTAGAATTTTTCATAAAACCTAACTACAGTATGTAGTAAAGGATTAACGATAAAATATTATCTTGATAAAACAAAATGGGAAACTTTCAAATAAAACATCAATTTTGCATAACTTGAAATTTTATTTTTCATTACAAATTATCTGGTAAAAACAGCTGATGTATTGTTAAACAGCTGTTCAAATTTAATAAATAAAATTACAAAGTTAGCCATTACAAAATAATTAGCCATCAAAATACTTCGTTTTCCTGAGTAAACAATTAAAAGTTAAACGTTATGCAAGTCCATTTGCATTTGACAATCTTGCAGAATCCATACGTAATTTGAGAGATTCATTTCGAGGTGTTGATCGATCAACCAGAAGATCAATTAACAAGTGGAAGTGTTTGTTGTCGGAAACAGGCAGTGTAGTAAAAAAAATACAGGCGAACTACAGATGAAGGAAAAGAGTAAGTGGTGTATGCTTCTTTACAGCAATCTCCAAGTAAACCTAAGTCATTAAGAAAAGTTTCTTAAGATATTGAAGAACCAGAGAATTGCAAAGCCACCTGGTTCATAATCTTATTGAAGATGACCCTGATAGGAAAGTCGAGTTTTGACCATCATAAGGTTGACTCCAATTGGCATACACTTTTATTATCAGATGAATCTACCTTTTACCGTAATGGTATGATAAATAAACACTACTGTAATTACTAAACACATACAACCCTCAGAAGCAGCTTAAAAAGACGTTACTGTCTGGGCCGCTATAACTGTCGATGGTGTATTACCCTGTAACATGTCAGATAACACACGGACTGGACATACTTAGAAGTGTTAAATCAACAGTAATGACTAATTTCGCTATTCAAGAAATGAGAGATGCTATTTTTAATAAGATGGAGCCTCCACCTTTTTGCAAACCCCGTTAAACTGCTACTAAATCATCACAAAAGGTGAATTTTTGGACTGGCCACTGACCTTACCGACTGTGACTTTTTCTTGTTGGGTTATTTAAAGGAACATGTGTATCCCATAGCGTTAACATTTACGAAGAGTTGAAGAGGGTCATTGAAGAAGAAATTATACTAATTTAAGATATTTTGTTAATAATGCATACACAGAATTTATTAATCGATATTATCATTTTGTTGCTGTGGAGAGTTTTCAGTTTAAGTAATGTTAACTTGTTTAATCTACTTTATTAATTCATACAAATAAAAATCTATGAGCTGTTTTAATTTTGTAACTCATTTTTGTGCATATAATTTATTCATTTCTGATATCACTAAAAATTAATAATGAATAACAAAATGTCGTTATAAAATAGTTTTATTTGAAAGGTACCCATTTTATTTTCAATGAGCCAAAGAAGTAATACAATTTTTCGAAAAACGTTTACTAACATAGTTATGTTATATGCAAAAGTGAAAGAAATCGGTTGGAAAATAACAGCTATATATAAGCAAAAGCGTATACCTCTTTGTCGGACACACTGTACGTACCTTTACTATTTCCTATATTTTAAGGAAGAAAAATTCCTAAAGAATTCCAAAGTGATTTAACCTATTATCGTCCCTTAGTAAACGTAATAAGTAAGTCAATGGTAAACTAAAACCTTTATTAACCATAATGTTTTTATTTTCATTTATTAACCAATATTGAACGGTAGACCTAGTTTATTATTAAATATTATAAAAAGATGAAAGATTAAGACGATTTTTTAGAATTCCTTGTGTATGTAAGTGAGATGCCCCACGAGTACCGAAAAGATACATGAGGGTTATGTTAGAAATTAAGCCAGTATTAAGGATTAGGTTATATAGTTAAGCTTGAACTATTAAGTCCGTGAACTTTCAATATTGTCAACCACCGTTTATTAACTGGGCCCTACTTTCGCTCTTTCCTAAGTTGGAATTAACTGAATTGCCGAGAAAACCCCTCAAATCTTTCGTATCCCTTTATGAATTGTGAATTTAAATTCTAATCAACTCCGTCAGTTTCCATTATTGTTAACCACCGTTTATAAACTGGGCCCTACTTTCGCTCTTTCCTAAGTTGGAATTAACTGAATTGCCGAGAAAACCCCTCAAATCTTTCGTATCCCTTTATGAATTGTGAAACTGAATTCTAATCAACTCCCTCAACATCCAATCATGACAATTACTATTTATTTCACGAAGAATGTACAACTGTAGATGTTTCAAACTAACAAACAATTTGACTGTGCAAACAAGTGAAGGAACTAAACACTCGACTCTAAGATAAACGTTAAGGAATTGTACAAACCCTTAGGTTAATGTTTTGTGTAACTAAAGAAGGGGATGGGTATGTAACACCTTTGTAGTTGGCACAGTCCCATATCTTTGGTAATATATGCATTTGAGACGAGATTTAGGATAGCTATGCGAACAAATTTACTTCCTTGTACTTGTCATTTACAGATTTATGTTTACAGTTCTGGTAAATCGTGGTTCTATAGGGTGTCCAAAAAGTCCGACCACTTTATGAAGAAAGGCAATAAGAAGGAAAACTTTGAGAATCTTAATTGAGTTAAAAGAACAAACTTATAATTTCGTTTTTCATTTGATTGACAGAATAGTCCCAATATCAATTTTGCAATTGTTTTCTAATTAACTCTGTAAAATTCCAATGATACAAGCCAACCTCTAATAATAAGCAATTTCACAAGTTAATGAACGCCATCATGATACTACACACAGATGGTGGTGAAACTTTTTGGACACCGTTTAGAAATACAATTGAACAGAAATATTAATACAAATCAATAAATAACAAGTACAAGAACATCAATTTAATCATATTGCTATCCTAAATCCTGTTTTAACGTAAGTATAACCATGTATATGGCAACGGACCAACTACGTACTTGTTACCCCCCCCCCCCCATTTAGTTACACCGAAATTAAACAAAAAGGATTTGTACAATTCATTAACTTTTATCTTAGGGTCTTTAGTCGCTTCCTGTGTAATACAAAAGTAGAAAAAAGTATCTATTTCTAAACTATTTTACCCGTGGAGTATAACTCGTTTCTCTAATCAAGAGTGGCTCTAAGATTCGAATCCCACTCATGACTTATGATTTCTTGCGCAATTAAGTTATTTCCAACTTATGATAAAAAGGAGGGAGGGTCCACTTTAAACAAACCGTAGTTGTCATGTGTTGATAAGAATTGAATTTCATAATGGATGGAGGGAGTCTTATTCTATTTTGGTGCAAAAATAAAACTATTTTGTAAGTCAGTTTCTTTTACTCAATTCAGATTTTCAATTTAATTTCTTATTGCGTTATTATTCTTAATGTATGGTGGCGGAACCTTTTGGTCACCCTTTCAGCATTACTGTAAACACAAATCTATAAATGACAAGTACAAGAGAGTGAATTTGTTCATATTGCTATCCTAAATCTCGTCCCCGAAGCATAAATTACCATAGATATGGCACTGTGCCAACTACAAAGGTGTTACACAGAACATTAACCAAGAGGTTTGTACAATTCCTTAAGTTTTATCTTACAGTCGATTGTTAGGGTGGTCAAATTGTTTGTATGTTTAAAACATCTACAGTTGTTACATTTTTCATGTATGTAGTGTTTGAGAAGAAGAAGAAGAAGAGGCGGATGAAGTGTCTCTCTCTGATACGCAGATAAGCTTATATATAAAATCTTCTACATATATCGTAATAACAATTTACTGTATCTGTCATGGATACGATATTTGAGTTCAAGTTTTATTCTATTTAGTATTGGATAATATTTTTTTTTACATAATAAATAGGTAGAGAAAGCTTTATATAATATGATATTTTATTTTATTATTCCATGTTTAATTATAAGGATTTAAAATTAAACTTATGTATATAATAATTAACAACCGCCAATGAACTATAATAACCTGATGTAAGGAATCATAAATAAATAGTAAAATTTATATTTTATAATAAGAATAAATAAAACAATAATTGTAATTTAATGTGAAAAATTAATATCGTATTGTAAATGTTTACCTGACGTTAAGAAAGAAGTGATATTAATAATTATGAGATTCGAAAACCCTGTGTAACAACTGATTTAAACAAACCTAACCTAAACTGTGTATACTGGGAAAGGCCCATTGATCTTCCGATATAATTCCCAAGAAACTAACATTTAGGGGATTTTTTGCTTGTATTAAATTGTAAGTTGAAGCTGGGTTAGTACCATGATACCGCCCATGAAGTTATATTGTTGTGTATGATAACGTTATTCCAATATATGTGCGCTGATTGTTCTAAATGATTTTACTAACCATAACGATTAAAATTCAATCTGTTCTTCTACAAGAGTAATCTATAATAGCTATTAATTAATACATACAAACACTGTTGTCATGCTAGACATCACATTTACATATGAGATGGTAGCTGTAACATCCTATGAGATAATGACAGTTTAAAAAATGACAGTCTAGTAGCGACAGCCGTTGATTGTGTCGTTAATTGATGCGAAACAGGCTGTGGCGGTTTTGTCACTGTCAAACTACAGAAGGCGTAGGAAGAATTAGACATGCCTCTTCTAATGATGACGTAGTTAAAGAAGGTAATATTTTTCTTAAATAGTACAGGGTAAGTTTTGTAATCGTCCTAAATTTGAACATCTGTTTTTTGACTCTTAACGTATCATGGGCTCAGGAAATCTATAAAATTATTTTGGAAACGCCGTTTGTCCGTCGACGTTGTCGTCTATACATGAGCACAACAGTGGGAACATACAGGAGACTCTAGTGTGCTCATGTAGTACCCCTATTTAATTTCAGAAAATGGCTACCGTTTTTAACAATTTCTATTGATCTTATGACACACTAAAAACAAATTTGCAGATTTTAATTCTGCATATAATGGTACCAACCCCACATCTCTACGATAGTAAATAGTAAAGTTATCGTCAAAATGTAATACTGGTTTCCACGTTTCATGTCCTCAGGAACATACCGTCCCTCCGTCTTTAATGTCGTCCTATACATGAGTACGATAGCGGTCACAAAAAAACAAAGGGACATTTAGGTCAGTAGACTGTAGTGTATTCATGTGGAAATTCTATTGAAATTCACAAAAATCGAAGTTTTTGATTGACCTTATAATACATTAAATAAACATTTGCTGATTTTAATTCTGCTTGTAATGACCAACCACATCTCTCTACGATGACAAATAGAAAAGTTATGTCAAAAATATAATTTCAAACACTAACACCACAAGGATATTTGATATTCGTATAATTGCAAGATCTAGCAGGACTGAATGACCGATCCAAGCGTAGCGAATGGAGGTTCTTCACATATATACAGCTTTGAGCGTCACTAGGGCCGAGGCACAGATACGAGCGAAGCGAGTGTACTCTATGATGCACTCTCAGAACTAGTCGACGTCAAGAGAATGATACAAACAATTATCAGGTTCAGAAACATCTGTAACAATTTTTAAAACTTGCACTATTGAGTAAGACCACTTAATCTACAATTAATTGCAATTTAACATATATCGTATTTAGCCCAGGAAACGTTTGGGCGATACGTTTAGACTAACTGATTGAATTACATTTTATGATAGGGCTGAGTAAGTACCATGATGTACCCATCAACTTGTTGGTTTTCATATTAAAACAAATTCCAAGCACCCTGCTGATGTTGTCACGTTGTCGCGAAATTCAAATAATGTCTATTGTTTCTCATAAAATCTCCTTAGACTTAACTCATTTCTGAAATAACGTTACGAGTTTCTATTACGAATTTGTGTCTCCTCTAACTGTACTGATAAGAGCATTGCTCATGAGTTTTGTTCAGGAGGGAGGTGATGATACCTTGGGAAGTGAGACAATCTCAGCGTTTTTGGGGCATATTGCAAGGTTTTGTCAAAACTTTAAATGGTTGTGGTTTTGTTATTTGTTGTCAAATCCTCGAGAAAAACTCTGTATTGTATGCAGATTTAATTTTGACTTATTAAAACATCAGCTGTTATTTTCATTGCTATTTATTTGTTGCCATAGCAACGAGTTTTCTTATTGTTGACTAATTTCAAACGCAGGAATATAGTTAGGCTGTAAACTTGTAGTAGGTTACAATTATTAATTAATTGATATTTGTTTTATTCCATCATGTTTTCACCTTTAAAAATATGCATCGCATTGATTCAGTGTTGTTATTAATATATAAACGGATAGAATTTCGTACACACAACGGTTTGAGAGACGGAGCGTGGATTGTAGTCACGTATAAAAGCTTGAAACGACCGGGTCCGTTAGAGACATCAGAACCCAGGGAGACCTTCAGTCGTAAGAGATGATCTGTTGAAGAAGTAAAAGAAGCAATTATTATTAAAAACGTAGTTGTCAACACGTAAAGAAATGTCACGCGAAGCATACAGGAAAGACTACTGCTTCTCCACAAAGTGAATGGCGTCCACTTCGAACACCTGTCTTAATAACCATAACAAGAAAGAATTAGGCTTAGTTTACAGTATTTTATTAAACACCGTGGTAATTCCAAAAGTACTTTATTATGTTCTGTGTTAAAAAATACAAATAAACTAGTCAATCAAAGTTTTAACTTACTTTTGAAATACCGGGTACTTCTTATAAACATCTTCAAAACATTATTAAAAATAAAGTAGAATTTTTTCCATAAAAAGTCTTTTAAGGTCACTTTGCTTTTGCCGTAAATTTGTTCCAAGTGGAGATAATCTGACAGTTACAAAGATTAATTTCTTCTTTTTTTTTGCCAAATGTTGGCGAACTGTAATTTTTATTATCTTAGTTGTAGTTTGACACACTGGTGTAGGTCGTAAGTCATCACATTACAATGAAATATTATCATCATTAATTGAACTTATTTCGATTTGGGAAATTAATCTTTTATAACATTTAAATACAACTAAATAAACAGCTCCAAGTTTAGTTATTTAGATTTTTATACATAAATCCCCTGTTAGTTTTTTGAGGGATTCAAACACTTTTTTAGGTTAGAGACAAAATTTCATCAAAATTAATAAAATCTTTTTAAATTTTTTTGAGTTTTGGCCTTAAAGAAGTTAATATTTAGTAGGAAAAATCTTTGCGATAAAATGTCCCCCATAACAAAATTAAAATCGGCCCAATGGTTTGGGCTGTAATTCACAGTACAGACATTATTCCAAAAACCTTTTTTTTTTTAGTTCAGGGTACGTCAGAACTGATATATCCGCGAAAAACCACAAAATATATTTATGACCCATCACATAGTACTCATTTCATGTAAGAAAGAAAAAAATTCTTTTCTGTTAAATCATTTAAACTCAAAACACTCCCGACGCTCAAAACTTTGATGTGTTTGTCCGCTGTATTTATTTCAAACAGGATATAAAAGCTTATTTAAATCTACTGTTTGGTCTCATAAATATGGTGCAAGTGTGCGTCGGCATAAAAAGTTGGAATCTGTTCAAAGGCGTAAAAGTTGTTCCGGTGAAAAGTTATTTAGACTAGCTTTGTTGTGACTAACAGTTTATAGTTATTACACCAACAAATAGTTCTAATATAGCTGTCGGTGTTAATGTCTATATATTTAGGAGAGAGTATAATGTACAAGGTGTAGTTCAAATTATTTTTAAAAAAGAAGAAAAATTATTGCTTAGACCTCGACGATTTTTTTTTTTTTTTTTTTTTTACTTTCAAAAATCGACATGCTACGGTAACTATTTACGTACTTTCCGGTTGCTAGATTCCTCAGTAAAGTAGGGGATTTTGTGTTATATTCTCCAGGACAGGCAGTAAGTTGTTCAAGGAAGCAGAACAATCGTTAGGTCTTATAAACAAATTTGATTTGAACTTTCCCACATTATACGTTGTTTGTATTGTCGATTTCAAGTCCAGAATACAGTACGGAAAGTCCATAAGCAATGTACGTATTTGAAATGAGAGTTTGAGCGCTAATTCACTGAGTAAAAATATCAACTGCGCTGTCAAGAGGGTTGTGTCCACTGTCCTGTTGGCCGATTTCAAGCGTCATTTTCCATAGATCATTAAAAAAACTAATTTTTACGTTTGTAAATTTAATTAATTTTTTATTTACTTTTATGAACCACTGATAAAATACACAGACACAAAACATGAAATGTGTCGAAATTGGAGACCATTCGTATTTTTTAATGTTTTGAAAAAAGAAAAAATAGATATTGATTATATTTTTAACATCATATTGTCCAACTTTTTCTATTTATTTTTATACCAAAACAAAAAGAAACCATTGTTATAGGATAATATGTATACATATATATGTGTGTGTATATATGTATATACACACATATATATGTATACATATTATCCTATAACAATGGTTTCTTTTTGTTATTGGTATAAAAATAAATTATTCTCCTGGGGTATTTAAAAATACAGGAAGAGAATAATTTATAAACATCCATATAAAATAAAACAACCTCATTTGATATAAATGACAACAAAAATGAACCCGTTTTGTTGGGGTAGATAGAGTTGAAATAATTACACATAAATGTGAAATACGAAATATAGGGCAAACCTCAATAGTGACGAGGAATTGAAGATATAATATATTTAGAAATATAAATAACTATTATATAAAATAAATAAATAAATATAAACTAATAATAAATTTAAATACAAAAATATTTAGAACTAAAAATGCAAAACGTAAAATTACCAATATAATCATTAAAGATTTTTTGGAAATTTTGATTAAGTAAAATCAAGATATATTATGATTAATTGATTTGTTTTTCACTACAAACATTAAAAAGTAATTTATTTCACTTAAAAAATAGTACTAATTAATTTTCCATTCTCATACCTTACCTATAATATGGTATATTGCTTACCTATAATATTTTAACCATACACAAAGAAATCACAGGCTTCCTTAATCGTTCTATGGAGTAAAGAAGAAATAAAATTTTAAAATCAACTATGGCATACATGAAGTACAAACAAAACAACTGATCGCCTATGAAGTGCATGTCGTCCGTCAGTGCCTGATGTTTTTGGTCTGACTGATAGCACAACGACCCTCCATAAAAACTGTACTGCATTCTGAACATGAAATCGTCATTAGGAAAAGTTATGTGATACGTCAAATCAATGTTCAAAAGAGCATTCTTTAGAATAATGTCTGTCTGTCGTCTGCCGTATATTCATTGCTATAACAGCTCAATCGCGTCGACTGATTTTAATCAAATTTTATATATGAGCATATTTCAACCATACTTCAGGATTAGTTCTATAATTTAAAATTTCGTGGTAGCTGGCATAAAAAATGCAAAATTAGGATTTTTCTCAAAATCGGCTCTAACGATATTGATCAACTTTGCGCAAGTACACCCTTAAGAACCAAAAGTTTTGTTTTGGTTTGACCGCGATGTCTCAAAAATGTTTGTTCGTGAATTATTAGTAAAAAACTAAACCCATGGGGCTGTTTTAAAAACGCCTTTACCGATTTCGTTTAAATTTCAATGAACTATGAAGATTACTGAACCAATTTCGAGTGTAAAATCCCAAGTAATAATAATAATAATAATAAGTTTCAGGAAAAACTTGAAAATAAAATTAATTTTATTCAAAGCGGGCCTCGAAACAGTAGTTTACATAAAATATGTGAAGAAGACTTCACTCGCCACGCACGTCTTCGTGACTCGGCCCTGCTGGTTCTCATAACTATATATATTTCGTTCCTTGTTTTTGAAAGCCGAAAAAATTACAGTCAACATCCCCTTATACAAAAATAATAAAAGAGCATAAAATAAAGACACATAACCTAACCTATCCTAACCTTACCTTACCTTACCTAACCTTACCTATCCTAGCCCTTGAACTTTCTAATAGCGTCAGAGTCGGAAGAGAACAATTGTTGATCAAGAGAGACCTGATAGGAAAGATTAAAGAGAGGGATTTAACCTAAGACTACATGTAGAAAGGTGTAGATCCAGCTAGGGTTTGCCACACCCCCACTCACTATGTGTGAGCCTCTACAATATATATATATATATATATATATATATATATATATATATATATATATTAATAAGAATATCACAATTTCTTGGCAGCGTTTGAAATTACATTTTTTACATTATTTCGTTATTTGTCATCATATAGAGATGAGGTTGGTACCATTCATTACACAAAGAATTGAAATCTGCAAGTTTTTATCTCATTTAGCGTCTTATAAGTTGAATAACACGATTAACGAAAAACTGTTTAAAACGGCCGCCATTTTGACATTTTCTGTATTTCAATAGGGTTCTGTATGAGAATCCTTCATGGTTCTATTTTAATATTTGTGGCCGCTATCATTTTTTCCTCTTTTCTGACGTCATGAACCGTCTTTTTTGACGATTACCAAAAATACATAATTTTCTCAACAAACAGTTTCATTGAAACAAATACGAAGTCACGTTTTAAAGACCAAGTCATCTTCAGTTTTTAAAATGTACACAAAATGTGAACAACACTAAATATGATTTAAACATTGAAACGTCTTGTTTCAAATAAAGTGTTGCGTCTCCAATTCTTTTCACGATAAAAGTTCCCACAAGTGTCGCTCTCTTCAAATGAACATAATGTTCTCTCTAAACAAAACATTTTATTACATATATCTTGAAATTATTTCCAGTCAAGTGTTGATTTACTGTAGACACTAAACACAGGGCGTAAACATTGTCGTAACTATTTCGTTGTCGCCACAAAATTTTATAAAAACATAATACAAATAACTGTTTTAGTCACGCAATATTAACGTTGTTCTCTTTGGTTTTATGTTCTTTTTCATAAATA
Source organism: Aphrophora alni (assembly GCA_963513935.1). NCBI lineage: Eukaryota > Metazoa > Arthropoda > Insecta > Hemiptera > Aphrophoridae > Aphrophora > Aphrophora alni. The sequence goes on from OY740771.1 coordinate 16,336,190, forward strand.
AAATGCCCATCTGTCGGCTTTTATCGTGTCCCTTTTATGTTCTATAGACTGAAACTTGTATTAAACTTGGAGATAAAATTTTGTTTATAACATTTTCTTTGACTCCGCGTGTTTACTTTGGAGCGAAGTAGAAAGTTTTATGACTTTAAAAAAATAATAATATTGGGATATGGATTATAAATAAACAGCGAAATTCATTGTACAAACTGTCAGAGATATATTCAAAAAATGAATATTCTATTAAAAAAATAATATAAACATTAATACAAACTAAGTTACAGCAATGCAGACTACAATAAGCATACGTGTAAGACACTATGGCTATTCAACTCGTTCCCAAAGAAATCAGCAAATTATACAGAAAACCCTGAGCACTGGCTCCGCGAACCCAAAGAATTTCAAGGTAAAATACACAATTGCTAAAAAGGAATGTCCAATCAGAAAAAAACCCGCGAATATCAACCTATGAAATCCATAGCTAATGTGAAATAATTTACTGCATAAAAATAAAGTGGGGAGACTTCAAAACTTGCCTCAGTCTTTCGACAACCTACCAAAGGTAATAACAAAGTAAAATTTGTTAATAATAAAAATTTTAACAAGTCCATGAATAAAAAATAATGACTGTATTTCAAAGGCAAGATAAGCCATAAAAACCCTTACGAAAAGTATTAAGCAAGTGTTAAGTGTTAAGTGAGAATTCAGAATTTGAATCAACAGTGGATATCGATAACTAAAGGGGAAAGGTGTGTAAAGTGAAACTTAAAAATCCTACGAAGGGAAATACAGCTAATTATGTGAGTAGTCAGTAATTTAAAACATTCATGTAAGGGAGATTCTCAAAACGAAAATCATTTAATTAATAAATAAAACACTTTTTTAGTATAACCATAAATTTATTTATTAAAATGGAATACTAACAAGTACTTACGGTCCCTAGCAGAAATAGTTTAACTTAATTCAAACTAAAAATAAACTTAAAATCAAATTAAAGTTCCATAACCAAGTACAAATTGACAAGCGTATGCTAAAACTACACAACTTAAAGTTCGTAGACATGTAAAGACAATTATATTTATAAAATCATAGTCTTTTAAGCGGCGTAGCTCTTAATATATTAATTTATTCGTCAAATAAACATACATATTTGTAATCAGAATAACTTCTAGGTTTTTCCAAAATAACACAATTTTTCCAAAATTAAATTTTTCCATTCGATAGATTTTGTCCTTTAACTACCCTAAGGTCATTTTTTATTTAACGGGAAAGTTTTAAATATATCGACTTGTCTGTGTAGACTGGTTGGGACTCACACACAGACACGAGCGTCAATTTTACCTTTCATTTACTTGGAATTTTGCACACGAGTTTGGGTCATTAATATTTTTATTAATATTTAAACGAATTCGTTAAAAATTAATTTGAGCTATTAGATTTTATAACAGATTGTTCAATTGATATTTTTTCCAGCGTCAGGATGTAAAACCAAGGAACTTTATAATTTCACGCGTTTGTCTGTCCGTCTGTAAGTCACAACCAGTCTAACACAGACAAGACGATTTCCTATATATTTCAAACATTGCATTTATATTCTTTGTATTGTCCCACATATACGAAAAATATATAGTTAATATAAAATTACCTTGGGGTAGTTAAGGAGCAAAAACTAAAGAGTTGAAAATTTAAAAAAAATATATATGTTATTTGTAGGTTACATTACGTCCAAAATTTGTATTTGTGTAACTAATGAGGACGAAAAAAACCAAAACGGAGTGAAAAATATACAGGACCCAACGCTTGAACAGTCGATTAAAGGAACGTCACTGTGGAACACGCACTTTGACTAAAACGGTGCACTTTTGGGAGCAAAGTGGGTATTGAGTTGACTCTTAAAAATTTTTCATTTAACATTTTTGACAGTTCAAAACAAATATTTTAAAATCTGGCTTCTCACTAAACAACTTATACCTAAGGAAAAGTTTAGTGAAAATAGTATAAAAATCTGTCCATCCTTTTGGTCAGCAGAGAAAATATATATGGATGTCTGGGACATACTCCGATTAAATTTTTTAATTGGTAATTTAAAAAAGATAAATAAACTTTCTTATGCAAAAATAAAGATAGGTATAGGTTAGGTTTGGTTAGGTCAGGTTAGGTCAGGTTATGTTAGGTTGTGTATGCAAAAAAAAACATAGGTATAAAAACACAAAAATAAGATAATTATCTTCAAGTAAAAAGAAATTTTTTATACAGTTTTGTTTTCTGGCGGAAACAGTTCACATATTGTAAACCCAAGTTTAATTATTAAAACTAACAACTTGAAACAGTCTAGGCCTGCTAGATGTAAATCAGCTTTGAAAGAAATGGTCAGCATGACAAGATCCCATCACCGTATCGCTAATTTACGCAACCAGAATTTCGCTACTAATTCTTCATATGTACTGGTAAAACAAAATATCTATGGAAAATTTAGTCTAAAATAATTAATAATTTCGATCATTATTTATGGAAAAAATTCAAAATGGCCAATAGAGAGATAGGATTCCGGACTTTACAGGAATTTATTTGAATCAGTTCACGAAATTAGGACAGACATTTTTGAAACACCCTATATATCATACAAAATTTACTTCTTGATAAAATATTAAATTGATTTTTTTTTTCATTTTACCAAGATTTTCTTCATTTAAACAAATCCAGTTTATGTTATGTTGTGTATTTATGTTACAACAAAGGAAATTTAAAATTGAAGAGAGTTAAAATGAGAAAATGAATTCAGAAGGTATTACGTTTGGAAAAAGAAAAGAAATTTAATATATCTGCAATTATACAGCGATCTTCCCCCCATCAACGCTACCCACTCATGAAATTTAATGATGTGAGAAAATCTCAATTCATATCTTGCCGACTGCACCGCACTTCAAAGTGAGTGTTTGAGAGATATTAATTTTTAATATAGAAATTAAAATTATTGCTCTCTCATGAAAACGCGACTTCATAAAATATAATTATACAGAGTGTGTCAAAAATTCTCAATATTCCTTCCGAGTAATTACCACCTGCATTGTATACAGGTTTATTCCAAACTTACCTTACAAACTTCGGGTTATTTTTCTTGGGTAAAATTAAGTCAAAAACTCAAAACAACCAGAGGTCTATTTTGTTTCGTTGTCCGTCCGCCAATCAGTAAGTGTTTTTTTATGAAAAGGAAAAAAACGTTTTACAGAATTGGACCACATTTTAGGACATTATTGCTATTGTTAGTTTCAGTTAGTTTGTTAAGTTTCATTATTTTAACTCAACTCAATTCAAAATGGCTGTGTAAATTTTACAACAAATCAATAACCACTTTTATTTGTTTAAATAAGTGGGAAAATAAACAAGATTTAGAATTACTTGTACGGCCATGTATAACCATGTTCTTGTCCTCTTTAGATTAGGCTAATGGAATAACGATGGAATGAATAATGAAGTTGTTTTTAATTTTTTTAAATTGTAGTTTTATTCCCATTTAACTATTAACAGCAACTGTTTGTTAACTGAAATTCTAGTATACATATTTTTTTTTATGAAATCGATGTAGTTTATGGTAAAAATTCAACAAATCTGATTTTAGTTATTAAAATGTTTAAAAAATCTTGATTATGGAAGCTATTTTGTTTGATACGTGTAACTCTGGAACGATGAGAATCAATATGGCTTGGGTTCCTGGAGGCCATTTTTTGTCAAACCGATTTTGAGTTTCTGTAATGAGCAGAGATAATTCAGGGGGTGATTATATGAGCCAAAACAAAGATAAAAGTTCCCGTAAACAAATGTCCTTAAACGCTTTTTTTTTTACCAGATATTCACCATTTTGTTCTTTAAACTGCATAATGTATATCTCTAAAACGGGGTACCAGATTGAGTTAAAATATCCCACTGTAGTCATCAACATAAAAAGCTAGTTTGATGAAAATAATCAACTTGTTCCAATAAACCGTTTCAAAATGGTGGCCATTTAAATATTTTAAATGAAAATATTCATTTAAAATTTTGAAATAGCCGATATTTTTAACCGGATAATTTGAACAAGTTGATTATTTTAGTCAAACTAGCACTTTACATTGATGGCCACCGTGTACAATTTTAACTCAATCGGTTAAGCTGTTCTAGAGATATAAATTATTTCGTTAAAAAACCAAAAGAATCGTGTCCGAACGTTTATAGGAAATTGTTTTCTTTATTTTGACCCATACAACCATTCTCTGAATTATCTACGCGCATTACAGAAACACCCCGTATACAGGATCATGTCTAGAAAGACATCCACTTTCGCAAGAATTGGTTGTATACCATGTGGTCACTTTTTCGATTCAACCTGGCGGAGTCAAAACTTTGCGCAGCTGGAAGTTGAGGTCCTTGAACGCAACCTTCTTAACTAAGACAGCATGCACGACAATATATACTTCTGATAGTGAAATCACGGCAGTTCTCTCTGACAGATCACTGTAGGCGCATACCACAACCTACCATGGACATCGGGACGTTAAAAAGTCACGTGACTTGTGAAGCGTGTACGAGGAAGTCAACCTGGAGTACGACTGTCAACTTCGTTATCAGGGTATCGCGCAAGCGACCCGGCAGTGACTCATCGAACGTGGCTTAAGAAATCATGAGTACCATGGGAGCATGGTCAGCCTGTCCAGAGGTCTCGACTTCTGGGAGCGTGCGTTTGAGGAATGGTTTCGTGGTGGCAGCGGGTTGCTAGTGGTGAGATTGCTCTCCCGTTACTTTTTCTATCTGAGTGGGGGTAGGTGATGAGCAGAAAGGCACGCCTGCCTTCGGAATTGGTTGAGTTTAAAACTCGAACTCTACAGGAACCTGTCAACTTCGTTAACAGAAGCAATATGACCACATTTTGGAAGTGTACAATTTTTAAAACAAATGACACTATTCGGGCACGCATCGTACAGATCGCACGTCATTAACGTTTTCAAATCATTTATCACGTCCAAGAAAATAGACAAATATTCCGATACTAAAGAGAACGACACTCTCTTGTGAAAGTGGCGCCACTCATTTGCAACTAAATTTATATTTATACTTTGGACACTCAAACGAAATAGTAAACAATAAAAATATTCAACAGCATTTGCTTTTACATTGACGTTACGTCATAAGTTCAGCTTAGTTTCATTTCATTTTGTTGGGTTTTATGTATAGTAAAGTCAATTTAATTTTTGTAACATAATAAAAAATTAAACACTATAATCCATGCTCTATTAATTTTTAAATTTTTACTTTCTCGCTTATACGTAGTCTAGAGAAAGTTGTGATGGATCGAAAACCGATTTCTAGTTTTTTCCGAATGATCATTTTATTTTTACCAACATTGGTATCTCGTAAATTATTAATCTGTTGAAAAACTTTAAATAGAGAACGTTCATTATTTTTTAATAGTATTTAAAATTCTGTTTCCAAAGTTTTAAAAATGGACACCATTTTCAATATTTAAACTTTAACATTTCTTACAGAAGTCCTATATTTTATGTTTTCTGATTTTACACAAAATCTTAGGGCATTTTTATTCATTGTGATTTTTGTGATTAAACTCGCTCGTTTAAAACTTATTTAGGTGTTTACAATTTTGAAAAATTGACGTGGGTATTTTTCGTACTTCCCATTGTTGAATCAACTTAAAATTTCATTGACCATAAATTTAGTAGGAAGTGTAAACACCAAAATAAACTAAATGTAAAATAAATAGTTTGTGGAACAAATAAAAACTGACAAGGTTTAAAATGGAATTCAGATTTTTAATTGTTGTAACAGCAGTGAAATTAATGATGAAAAGAATATAAATGTTTTTCAAAGTAAAACAAGTTAAAATTAAGAACACAATAACAATAATTACAATACTTAAAAACATTAATTGAAAAATGTTATATTCTCAATGGAACTCTACAGAATATATACATACAAATACCACACACACCCGTTTCATTTCAATCTGGGAAACTTTCTGTTGTGAACTAAACAATGCAGGGATAATAACATTTAATAACATTCTCATATCATATGGTTTTTTCTGATTTAATTCCTGATTTAATCTGTTTTGCACATTATTTATTTTACGTTTAGTCCTGCCTTAGTCTTTACACTTCCAATTAAATATATGACAAAGAAATTTTTAAGTTGATTCAACAATTCTAAGTAGGATAGCGTACCAAATACGCATCACACGTCAATTTTTCAGAATTTTAAGCGTCTATACCTCCTAACGAGCTCGTTTATAAAAACATCACAAAAAATAAAAAAAAAAGCCCTAAAATGTTGTGTAAAATCGAAAAACATAATAAAATATAAGAGATTCTACAAGAAAGTTTAAAGTTAGCCGCCATATTGGAAAAATAGGAGAATTTTTTTAAGTTTGCAAAACGGATTTTTAAATAAATTAGAAAATAATGAAGGTTCACCATTTAAAGTTTTTCGAGAGATCAATAGTTTCGAGATACTAACGGTGAGAAAGATCACCCTGTACATGAATATATGTAAATGAATTATTGACAAAACGTATGTGCTTTACAAAGAAATAAACAAATTATTTTAATTTATCCCTGCAAGAGAGAACTGTTAAACGACTATAGAATACAAGTGAGAGAGCAATGCTCCATAAGCAAATCATAAATAAACAAACTGCAATAAAACATTTTAGGTTAAGGAACGTATAACGACTTGAGGGAAAAGCATATTTCTTGCCCACTGTCTCGCCAACTACATTCCAAGACTTTTCACTCATTTTACAGTTTCTGATTCACGAGCTCTTGTGTTGAAAATACAAAGTAGTTTAACTTTTACTTAATCACTTTTTTGACAGTATAAGCGATTCTTTTTGGGGTCTTTTGGTAAAACTAAGGACCCTTATAATTTCAAAAGTATATATGTTTGTAAGTCTAACCCAGTCTCCACAGACTTAATTTCAAAATATGCATTTATATTCTTAGTATTGTCCCACATTATAGGACATACAAACATATCATACAAACATATTACCAAACATAGTGGTAATACAAAAATAACTTTGAGGCAGTTAAGGAGCAAAAAACCTATCGAGATGATTTTTTTAAAATTTTATCGAAATATTATGTGTGGGGTATCAAATAAAACTAGAAGTTATTCTGATTGCGAATATGAATGTTTATTTAACGAAATATTAATATGTTGGCGCTAGACAAAATTTAAAGTGTCAGATAGCATGCTCCCTTCTCTAACTTGAACACGACGTGACCTACAAAATCTGAAAAACCATTATTGGATTTAAAATTAAATTACAGTGGGAAATCATGTATTATAGTTTTTTGTGTGACGAATAGAACTTAATTTATCCACACAATTTTAAATCCGTACTATATAAGTTTTTAAAACATTTTTTGTGAGATTGAAAGAAACAATTCAATAGCCATTAAAAGATGGATTACATTTTCATTGATTTCTTATATCCACTACTTCACATTACGAGCAGATATATTGAATTACATTGACTAAAGAAAATTCAGTTTGTAGAACTTTTCTATCTTTCGGCTGCGGTTTAAATTTTGGGCAACCTAGCGACCGCTGTTTTTAAACGATTTTTATCTACTCTTTATTCCTTTATATATTACGTATAACTCGATAGTGGTTACAATTTACAAATTTTGAGTTCCCTCTCAAACCCCAGTTTTGTCCTATGTACTAAGAGTTATCTTCTGTTCTTCTAAAAAAATGAAGAGCACTTTTTTATTCGTTCGTTCAAAATTTAGAGGTGGGAAATTATTGGAAACAATTAATACATTTTGATTACATAATTGAGCCTTACGAAATCAATTGTGTTCTAAATTAAAAATAATGTATTGTCATTTAGGTTTTTTTTTTAAATGACTTCAAAAAGAGAGAAAAGAAAAAAATTGGGTTAGATAATTTTGGGGCATATTTAACTTATTTTTCACTAATTTTAACAATATCAGAATTTTTGTTTTTCTACAATTTTGTTTCAATATATGATATTTATGTTCTTATACTTTATAGCAGATAGGAAGAGATTCTTGTGAGCGTGCCGTCGCATCCGATAGATAGCGGTGCCCATAAATTGATTGTTTCCCATCCTTCAGAAGGCATCTATTATGTATTGTTTTTCTTGTACGGCTTTTTAACTTGTATTTTTTATCTTTGCTCCTTGTGTTACGAGGATTGTCCAATGCTAATTTATTGTTAGTGTTTTATGTGTTTTGTCGTTTTTCAGTATTTAGTATAATTAAATAACTTTATATTTTTAAATTATATTGCTGTACAGGGCTCTTTCTCACCACATTCCTACGTAAGCACAAAATTCCAAATGTTATTATTTTGTCTATACAGTAATATTTAAATTGTTTTCTTGTAAATAAAATGAAATGAACGGAAATTACACCCATGAAGGATAAAAATGTATGAATAAATCATTATACTGAACCTTTAAAAGACAAAATAATTTTTTTTTTTGCAATTCTTAAAAGTAAACACACAAATTTGTTCATGGGCAATATACCTTGAGTTTTTATAATTGTGCCCTTACAATCTATAACTATATATATATTTGTATAAACGCCTGTATTTCAATTTTGGAATAACTTAAAAGCTTTAGTTATTGAAATGTAACATCATTTTGTTTCAAATTTACGTTTTAAGTTACTCTACTTATGAAAAATTAGATATTAGTTTTTGTTCGTATTTTTACTATCAGCTTTAATTTATTTAGCCTACTGGTTTTAACTAATTTCAGTTTCGTCAATAGGTTAAAAAAAAAAGAAAATATAAACGTGTTTTTGAATTTAGGTTTAAAAGTGTCGTTTTGAACGTATCCAAGATGGTATGGTATGTAGAATGGATGTTTGGGAAAAGCGTGAGCAGGACGTTGGTAATAAACAATTCGTGCTATTTGGATCGTATACCGAACAAGGGGCCGTGCTATCCGAATTACCCAAACAACGGTGAAAAGATTAAACGCTCGATCGGAGGAAACAAAAACGGGATGAGGAAATAAAGAAAAAAAAATAACAGTGAGGAACGGTGGTGGGTCCAAACGGAAGGAAGGCTGTAGACTGTCTTCTGCTGTACTGTCTTCTCAAAATATATGAGCTGCCACCCTGCCCCTTCACTTGTTTACCCTTGCTAGTCTTTACTCGGTTTTTAGTTACTAAACAATCTCGATATATTACCAAAATATGCTCCAATTGATAGACGCCGGCCACACTTTACAAAACCCCTTTAGGACTTAAGGGACCACGAAACTGATATATTCCTTTCCAACATAAAAATCGAAATTAGACGTTTTGGCGGTTTTAATATATGAAAAGCCACGAAACTTCATACCTTTCTGCCGAGTTATTTAGGAAATATCTGAAAACAATGGTCAGTTTCTTACTGATGTATCGGTTTTGAGATATCTGAACAAACCAAATAGTTTATGATTGCCCATCTGTTGTCTGTTCAGTACATTACAACCTAAATAAATAGAACTCTTTTGATGAAATCTGGTATTTTATCTTAATTATCTCAACTTATAAATTTGAAAGTTTGAGGCTTATAATTTTTAGTTTTTTTTTAATTTCTTTTAAAAATATAAAGGTTTACCTTTTTAAACTGATAACATGACAAATTGTTTAAACCATCCTTTAACACTGATTCTTTACTATGTGTCTTTGACACAAGAGGAAGGCCACACATTCTTTTACGTTTAGTGCCGCCATAAAATACCGGGTCTTTCAAAAGTAAATTAAAACTTCAATAGACTTCTATTTGTTTTTTTAACATAGAACAAAATAAATTACATAACAATTTAATAAAACAATTTTAAATTAAGCCAATTTCGCAATTTCTTCCGAGATAAGCAGTGCTCTTTCCTCTAGGCAGTGCGCGACATTTCTTAACTTGTTAAAATGTTTCTTTTAGTTCTTACGATTGAAGGTCTTCCTGGCCTCTTGATATTTCCAACTTACACGGTGGTTACAAAACTTACTAACAGGTAAAATCATGATAGAATAAAAAATACCAATTATTTAATTGTAAACTACTGAAAGTTTTCTATGTTTGAAATTAGTCAACAATGAGAAAACACGTTGCCATGGCAACAAATAAATAGCAATGAAAATAACAGCTGATGTTTTAATAAATCCCAATTACAACACATAGGCCCTAACGAAACCACAACCATTTAAAATTTTTAACTTACTTTTGAAAGAACAGGTATATTAAAAATCCTATTTTCTTCAAATTTTTCCTCTTTAAAATGCACGTGACACTTATTTAAATATACAAAACAGACTCCTACCCCACTAAAAACGCCTTTTCCCTAGTTTAGAAAAAATAATTTCCCATAATTCTTTATATCTAAGAGTTTCTACATGTGTCAATACACGATCTAGTTTCAACAATTTTAGGACATCTATTCTCAAGTACGTTATGCATTTTTGGCAAACCACTGAACAAAATAGAAAACTTCAAAATACTGTTTATTTAGGATAATGTTTTACTCTAATTACAGTTCGACGTTCTCTAATAACAACTAATTCTGTACGATTTACAACTCGCATCAACTGATGCCCAAATGTTTTTTTTTTTTTTTTTTTTTTTTTTTTTTTTCAAAAATATAATAAACGATGCAAAAACATTTTACAAACTTTCTCACTTATCCATCCCAAAATGAAATAAAAAGAAACCAAAATCTTCACCAAAAACTGAGTTTCAAATCCAAATATTTTTTTGGTCATATTTGTAGGTCACGCTGTGTTCAAGTTAGGGGAGGGGGCATGATATCTGACACTTTAAATTTGGTCTAGCTCCAAGATATACATTTTTCTTCAAATAAACATACATATTCGTAATCAGAAAAAGTTCTAATTATATTTGATATTCCACAGATATTTAAAAAATTCAACTCGATAGTTTTTACCCCTTAACTACCACAAAGTCATTTTTTTTACCGCTTTATTTTTGTTATATGTGGGACAATACAAAGAAAATAAATGCAATGTTTGAAATATATAGGATTTATCGTCTTGTCTGTGTAGACTGGTTTCAACTTACATACAGACGGACTGACACAGGCGTGAAATTATAAGGGTCCTTGGTTTCATCTACGGACCTTAAAAATCAAGATTTTAACGATGGAGATTCTGATAAGGATTATTTTAGTTTTTTTTTTGCAAATTAAGGTAATATTTTTGTATTTACAATTTTGAACATAGCTTACAGTCTTTTAATACATTTCACCAAAATTTTAACGAAATCTGTTGAGATAATTTTGAGCAATTACGTTACGTTAAATTAGGTTAGATTAAAATCTCACGGAGTAGCATTTTTATTACATTTCGACCAGTATGATTTATTTGAAACTTTAGAGGCTACAATTTTGAGCAAAATTTATCAAAATCAATAGAGCTGATTTTGAAAAAAAAAAAAAAAAAAACGAAATCGTAATTTTAGGGTATTTTGGTAACTAAAACTTGAGTTTAAAAAATATATATAAATAAAAGCGCTGAGATATGACCAAAATATGCCCATATACCAAATTAGTTCACCAGCTTGGGGTAAACCAAATGACAAACGTCCAAAAATCATTTTGTTTTAAAACGTGTATTTGCGAAAACATTACCTTATACTACAAGTGAGAAAGTAAAACAGACAAGAAATTCGCCATACCTTCGTATTAACTGCATGACGAGTATATATAGATATTTTTACCCTCCCCCCCCCCCTTACAAAAAAACCGTATAAGGGAACTAAAAGTAGATTCCGACCTCAGTCACCCTTTACACCCATTTAATTTATTACATAGCTTACCACGTCTAAAGAAACAAGCGAGTAATTTACAAATGGAAGGCGCCAGTTTAACAAAGTGTCTTTCCGTCTGTCTTACAGTATATTGTCGACTTATTTCAAAATGACAAATGATGAGAAACCGTTAAGCCGGAACTGTCAACTTGTAAGAGGTGTTGGAGGAAATTCCCGATTTGTAACATTTATTAAAAGAAAATAAGACTAATTTGTAAACGATTATTAGTTAGAATTAAAAAATAATAATGCAAATTATAAATAAATATTGAGTTTGACTTGTAAGTTGATGCAGAACATTACACAATTTCTCACATATTATACATTAATAAATTCAAACGCGTTTCCATAGCAATATCGCCATCTTCATGAACTAGAATAACTAAACTACAACTGACCGAGTTAACTATAAAATGTAGCTCGTGTACCACTGAAGATGGCGACATTGTAGTTGAAACGCGTTTGAGGTAATGAACGTATTGTTCAAATATTGTTTATTTCAAATTATACAAGTAGACAAGTGAGAAGTTAGGACCACCATTAGGACCTCACTTTCACTTAAGCATATAAGTAAACGGTTCGAAAACATGGCACAATATTGCTCACTCATGCAACCCAAAACAAAACCACTCGTAAGAACAAACCAAAACTACCTTTACCAAAAATGTCAATTTGATAGTTGATAATTTTTTCAGCAATATCGCCATCTTCATGAGCTACAATAACTAAACTAACAGAGTTAACTAAAAATGTAGTTCATGTAACACTGAAGATGGTGGCATTGTACTTGAAATTTTAAATGGGACAAATTATCATGCGATACATTATTTTAAAGGGTTTGCTTAGACAGGAAAATAACATGAAAAAATTGTATTGGACTACCTTAACTAAAATGCAGGACATTAACGTGGTGTGTTAGCTAAAAATGAAAATATACCTCTCCACCTTAAATCTATTCTTATATAAGAAATATCTCAGATAAGAGGGGCTACCTTTCAGAATGTGGACTGAAAATGTTTCAAAAAAGAAACAGATTTTTTTTACATGCATAAATTTATCTACGCTAAATCTTTTGAAGATTAAATTCAACTTCATACCATCCAGGATCCATGGTGTGTGGGGGGGGGGTGTCTCGGGTGACATAAATCCTACTTTCGCCTCGACGCATACTCCGACGCTTTATCTCCACAGCTAAGCGCCTAAAACGCATCTCTTTTGTATTTTAAAATTGCTCTCTGTAAATAATCTTTGACGAATAACTGCTGTAAGTGAAGACAGCCAAACTCTAAGTATGAATTGTCGAGTATTAGACGTTACTCGACGACATTATATAATTAAATGGCGGACAAAACATTGCACAAACTTTCTCATTAGTGCACACATCATAGAAGTTTGACATACATCTTCAAATTACTCATGTATCTGTGGCCAGATCCTCAGTAAAACCTCCACAGGATACGCTCTTGACATATATGTATCCTTGATTTTCTCAAAAACGTTTGCAACGATTTCAATGGAATATCACTTATGTTCCCAAATGTCCCAAATGTATGGTATATAAGTATGATATTTTTGTTTATTTGATCGACAAGGTAAGGTAAAAGTGAAATTACACAATTTTATTGATTTCTCCGTTGCAGTGGTTTTCGGATTACTTACAAATAATATTTTTTTAAGGCTTAAACCCCTTAGTCAATATTCTCTTTATAAAAAAAGGAAAAAAAAGAGAATCATATAAAATAACGACCCTTAGATTTCAAATACCTTAATGGCGTTAAGGTCGAAAACACAGAAATTGGTCAAGAGAGACCTGATAGTAACGCTCAAATACAGGGATCTAACAAAAGACTACATGAAGAAAGATCGATTTAGGTAATCTCGGACCCTCTGGGGCTCATCTATAGCGAGTACAGCTAAAGAGGCTGCAGCTGAATCTACACAATTTTTCATGTATCTTGGGTTATCTTTAACTTGCACCTTTACTATAAGCTCTCAGACGCTATTAGAGTATTCCAGAGTTAGAGATTTTTATTTTATGTTCTTATTTTCCTTAATTGTAAAATGATGATCACTGCAAGGTTTCTTGCCTTTAAACAAAAAAACATCGCGATTACTACGCCTGTACTCACTACAAGTGTGGCTTTGAGGTTTACAAATAATAATGTGACATTAATTCAATTTACTTTATAATTATTTTGAAAATTCCGAAGGGTACACGGGAATACAGTAAGTAAGAATTACTTCAATGGCTTGTGATTGTCAAATGTTAAGAAATAACTTGCGCAGTGTACCAAGTAAGTTTGGTAATACTACATATTTGCAAGAGCCGTCAGGGCCTAGCATATGTCAAGATAGATAAGAAAATAATATAATATAATTTCAATTTTCTCAAAATTAGCTATACATATTTAGTTCAAAGTGTTGCCAATATAGACCTAAAAAAATGTATTGATTGTTGTTATCTTTCTAAAAACCTGTTTTATCATAACCTAATATATCGATAAAAACACTTAAAAATAAGTCATATGTATATCTATAAAATACGTACATTTTCAAAATTGACTCAACCGATTTTGTTCAAATATTATTAAAATGTGAAGATTAATAACCCAAACCCTCTCAAGTATAAAAATATTATCGTCCGTTAAAGCTCGATTTTAATAAGTTACTATTTACGCTGGCGAAGTGTTTTTGTCACAAACGAAGCAAGTTTATGTCCTACTTAAATATACAAATATGTTTTGAAAAAAAGGAAGTTTCACTATTTATTTCTACTTAAGTCAACTCAATGTTTTTCAAGCAATTATTAGAGATTGTATTTCTCAAAATTTACTTCAATTATATTCATCACATTTTATGAAATATGAAATTTAAAAGTTATAGAAACACTCTATACGACAAGGAAATGTATGTAAAGTTAAATGTATCAATATTTAATTGAAGTTTTAAGAATAACTTTCCAACATTTGTCCCTGAGGTTAAAATCTAACCCTTGCTATATTAAACTGCGCTTAAGGAATTGTACGTGCTCTGTGTGTAAATTGCAAGCACAGCATCTGTCTGTGTCGTTCTTTAACATCCCCCCCCCCGATGTTTCGTTCTGTTCCAACGACATGTCCAACACGAAACCAAACTCCAAATTCCTAACTTATAGTGGTATTTAAATTTATTCTGAAACATTCCGTCTCTTCTTACTTGTGTTCTCTCCTTTATTTCTCTTATTCTCTACGAAGTCCACCATCGTGTTATCTTCCTCTCTTTCACTCATACTCCATCTTTCTTTCTGTTGGACGCTCTATCGTACTGTCGCCCTATTTTTCGTATTCTCTCTCACTCGTGTCTCTGATTTGATCTTCTCTCTCCCCTTCTGTCTCTATCTTACGTTTCTCTTTATCTCTCGCGTACTCTCCCATTCTCTTTCATACTCTGGTGTTCTCTCTCTCTCTCTCTCTCTCTCTCTCTCTCTCTCTCTCTCTCTCTCTCTCTCTCTCTCTCTCTCTCTCTCTCTCTCTCACTCTCTCTCTCTCTCTCTCCTCTCTCTCTCTCTCTCTCTAGCTAGTGTTCCCTTTTCTTCTTTAGAGCTCTCTCCTACTCTCTTTATGTTGAGTTTTTTCTTTCTTTCGTAACATCTATCTTCCTTTCCGATCTTCCTTTCCTATCTTTCTCTCCCTTTCTCTTCACAGGCTCCCACTTTTCCTCTCTTTCTTCCTCTCGTACTTCAACTTTCTTTCCCTTTTCTTTCCTTTCATACTCTCCCTCTCTCTTTTTCACTTGTACCATCGATCTTGTTCTCCTCTCTTTCTGTCACGCTGTCTCATTATTTCTCTATTGCTCTCTATCTCTCTCTTCTTTTCGTGATCTTTCCTTTATTATCTCTAGCTTTATCTCTCTTACTCTATAACTCTCTCCCTCAACTCTCTCGCTTTCTCTCCGGTTCTCTCTTATGATCTCTCTCTGTCTCAAGTACTGTACTCTCAATCGTCACACTTTCTCTTTTATTTTTACTACCTTGTCTCTCTATTCTTCCTACTCTCCCTATCTTTCCTTCTTTCTCTAATCTTCTCGACCGTGCTCTCCCTTCAGCTATCTTTGACTCGTGCTTTTTCTCTCATCTCTCTTTTATACACCCTTTCTATACAGCTCTCTCTCTCTTTCAATTTATCTCTCTCTCACACACACACACACACACACACACACACACACACACACACACACACACACACACACACACACACACACACACACACACACACACACACACACACACACACACACACACACACACACACACACACACACACACACACACACACACACACACACACACACACACACACACACACACACACACACACACACACACACACACACACACACACACACACACACACAGACAATCTATCTCCACATTCACAGAAGGAAGAAAAATTGCTATTATAAAGTTATCATCTAAATCAAATTTTGATTTTTTTTCTGTATTCTGTGAAGAATAATCTCATAGAGCTACTTTGAAATCAGTATTCTATTTTTTTTTAAACAAGGCTGTAATTTTACTTTCATTGTGAAGTTATACAAGATAAAATAATATTACTAACTGTAGAGACTTTTTACGCACTACGATCTCTAAATAGGATGGATGTACGACTGCTGCGCTAAGTATAACTTTACCTTGTTTATGACTACAAGAGAAGGCTTGGCTTAATTTACACGAAACGAAAGCAGAAAGCTTGTATTAAACCTGGATAAATCCTACATTTTTGCTCGGAAACTCCTCCTCTTCTTTGTTGCTTTAGGAGATTAACGTCGACAGCATCAGTTAACTAATGCAAAGTAACTTTTACAAGAATGAAACTAAATAGGGGAAAGTTAATCAATTAAGGACATGGCCTAGTGTTGTTAGATTTGTATATTGTATCAACTTGCGTTTTATAAAGCTTACAATATAGAACTATTGTCTGTTTGTATTGCGCCGTGATTACGTACACAGGCAATACAGATACACGAGATAGAGTCGTTATATTTTGCGCCGTATCTTATGCAGGTAGGCAATATAGCTACAAGAGTTTTAACCATATACTGTAAACTTTTTACTAAAGATATTCACGGTTTGGGGGGAAGGAAGGGGGTAAATAAATTATTTATGGAGTTTATTTAGCTTTTATAAAACGTTGTCAAAGTTTATTTTTATGTACAGATTATTACTGAATCGTAATATTTTTTTATTTGCGATTTTTCACACGGGTTTGGGTATTAAAATTCAGATTTCATTAAATTTCATTAATGAAATCAGTACAACCGATTTTAAGGAATTACGTACTTTATAACAACGTCACTACCGATTGTTTGGTATCCTATTTATAACTCACAAACCGGAATTTCGGAGATGTGGCGACAAATACGTTTTATCTGGGTTTTTCAAGGCTAGACTTGGACAAACTTTTATCAAAATCGTTAGAACCGATTTTGATGAAATGGGTTCTACGAATCATAACCAATTAAGTTATGATTCGTAGAACCCATTTGTTCTACGAAATGGGTTCTACGAATCATTTCGTAGAACCCATTTCTACGAATCATCTATATATATACGCTAGCGACATAAAACATTGCACAAACTGGTGGTTTTACCCTAATAATAAACCACCAGTTTGGTTTATGGTGATTATGGTGGTTATGGTGGTTTTACCCTAATAATAAACCACCAGTATGGTTTATGGTGGTTATGGTGGTTTTACCCTAATAATAAACTCCCTAAACAAGGGAGTTTAGGTTATTATAATTTAGAATGTTTTTTTTTTCTTAAGACAGTTACCCGCAAATTTTTTAGTTAACAAGTACTGAGATACAGGTAAAATATTCTCCCATATCAAATTTGATTTAAATCGATCAATTGTCTATAAAGCACTTTTTTTTTTATTCCGGGGAACAAATACATCGGCAAAAAACTCGATTTAAATTTTTTGACCCATCACATAACTTTCTCTATACTACGTATATGTGAGAAAGTAAATTTATAATGAAGTATATATGTTGTTATAAACTCTCTTAAACAGGTTTTACTGGGCGGAATAATTACCCCATTTATAAGTAAATCAGTAATTCATATAGTTTGAAAGAAAATGTATGTCTGAAAATATCAAACGACCTTTGCAACATTGTCATAAACTTAGCAAAGAGATTGAAAGTATAAATCACTACAGTTATCGAACCAAAGTAATTTACTTAGCTTAAGGAACCGGTGGGGGAGGGGGGAGGTAACTAAATGAATTATGCAGTTGATTAAGCACATGAGATACGGCCGTCTAGCTTTCTTGCAAACAATGCCGAGGCTAAGAAACGATAACTTTGCGAGTCAGACGCAATTTTTCTTACGTTATTCGAACATTAAAACCGATAAAAACTAAATCTAGTTGAGATAAATATCTCGAATGGAAACGATTCTTTCTTTAGGAACATTTAATCGGAGTAATATTTTATTGGACGGAGGTGGTCGTGCATCTGGCACCGGAAGGAGAAAAGAAAGACGAATTATAGCCTAGGCCAGAGGATGAGTGATGGCTTTTTTGTGTGGCTACATTTTTTTTCTGATTTTGAGAGACTCGAAGTTCAGTTTGCGAAATAATTTGTCGTGCGTTAATTATTTTCGCAAGAAATGTAATATGTAAATGAGGCAGATTCAATTAAAATTATTTACGCGTGCTGAAAATGTTCCATTAATAAAGAGAAAAGAAAATAAGATATTCCTACTCGCATCCATTTGTGGTTTTGTAGAATATAAATTGCTGCAATTTAAAATTGTAAACTTAATAAACCAGCCAATTAACCTATTTTGTTTTAACTAAAATTTATTTTTCTTTGACAATTTTAGACAATTACATAAATTTTGTTGAAATCAACAGTTTTTTCAGATATGGTGACAATTACATACGATATTTCATTGATCTTCAGGTTTCAGAGCCTTCAAAATCAAAATAGTATATTTCATCACTAGGACCAAAAGTGCAGCTTTTCGATACCAGCTCAAGTTTAACGGAAAATAAGCGAGGATTGAAAAGGTTCTTTTGGTCCAAATGATAAACTATATTTTTCGTTATACGGGAAACATTATAAGAAAACTATTTCCCGAAAATTAAAATGTTATAACCTATTTACCTTCAAAAGTTGGCACAAGTTACACAAGTTTGCAGCAATGGTAACAGCTGTTTTACAGGTTATTTACAATCGAGAGTATCGGTACTTGTTATAGATTCATTACAAACGTTAATTAATTCTACAAACAAAGTAACAGCTGATGACCTAGACCTCAGCTGATGTTTTTAGGTCCTAGGTCTAAAAAGAACAACTTTAGCATCTCAATGCATGTATTGAAAACAACTGTTTTTGAAGCAGTATGCCGAAAAAGATTTTTTCAACATGGTTTACGTCCGTCGTCATATAGTAACATGATAATGCCCACAAATATTTATTTAGGAACATGAAATTTGGTATAGGAGACTATAGTGTATTCGTATAGAAACCCTATAGAAATTTAAAAAAAAAAATAATTTAAAATGTTAAAATGGCGGCCAATTTAAACGTTTTTTGTTCTACTTCAAGAGTGAGATTCAACTCTGGATCCACTGCTACCAACCCTTCGATGACGAATTACGAACACATTGTCAAAAATATCATTTCCAACCACGACCTTTCAAAAATGTGATAAAAGAAATCCAGGGCTGAGTCAACGATACATAGCTTTTCTTCTTGAGGTCAGCTTCAATGTCCTCTAAGGTCAGACGATGACACGATCGAAATGGTTTTTTATCTACCAATACAATTTAACTTTTCCTACATAGCTCAAAAAAACAAATTCTTGGACAATAAATTTATAGAATCTGCTTGTATTATAATGTATTGAGCTAGGTATGTTCCATGATGGCGACCATTAACTTGTTTTGCACTAATTCAAAAGAAATTATACTACGTATATTGCAAAAATTAAAATTCTAATTAAACAACAGATTTTTAATAATTTAACAATGTAATAAAAACCAAACCCAATTCATTTTTCTTAAGCTCTGGTAGGGGTGAAACAAAAACACAAAAAATAGCAATTTTGCCTTGACAAATTGAGCCGTGGATAGTAATATACGCTGAAGATTATCACCGGGGTTCGCGTCTTGCCAGCAATAACTTCCCTCTTTTTTTAACACCCTCTCCAGATGTAGCACCCGCCATTCTCATGGAAAATATGACTTTGATTAAACATTTCCCTCTACCACGCCTTTATACAAATTATGATCTTAGGTCCAAAGAAACAATACATTCCAGCTTGCCTTGACGTTATTGCAGATCCCAGTTTACATTCGTCATAATATTCACTTTTCACTTTTTGTTTAAAATATTTCCATGGAAAATATCTACAAGTACGTTTTATCAATTACCGGTGCACAAACTTTCACACTCAACCATATCCAAATTCAAATAAAAATTCATTCATTAAACGTCATTTCGAACGTCAAAAAAGTTAATTAACTATGCACGGCATCTTTGAACAAACTTATAATACCACCCATTATGTAAAAACATTTTTGTGTTTGGGAATTTTAGAGATTTACTCTAGGTCCAAGATGTAGCAGTCAACTTCAAAAATCAAAATGCGAAGGTGGTCGGGCGATATATCGTTTAACACAATCTTTTATTTCTAAAAACAGTGGTTGAATTAAAAGTGAAAAGGGTTTTACCGTTTTTGAGATATCAGTAGGTTTCAGTTTTAGGAGTCGACCTAAAAGTTGTAATGAGAAGGTGGTCATGCGACATATCGTTTAACACAATCTTTTATTTCTAAAAACATTGGTGGAATCAAAAGTGAAAAAGGTTTTACAGGTTTTGAGATATCAGTAGGTTTCAATTTTAGGAGTCGACCTGAAAGTTGTAACGATAAGGTGGTCATACGACATATCGTTTAACACAATCTTTTATTTCTAAAAACAGTGGTGGAATCAAAAGTAAAAAAGGTTTTACCGCTTTTGAGATATCAGTAGGTTTAAAATTTAGGAGTGGACTTAAAAGTTGTAACGATAAGGTGGTCATACGACATATCGTTTAACAGCGTCTTTTATTTCTAAAAATAGTGGTTGAACCAAAACTAAAAGGTTTTACCGTGTTCAAGATGACAGTAGGTTTAGACTAGGTTAGGTCAGGATACCTCGAAAACGGAAGAACCTTTTTTCAGTTTTGATTCCACCACTGTTTTAGAAAACTAAAACATTGTTAAACGATATATAACATGACATCTTTTCATCTTTCAAGTTGACTCCTAAATCTTAAACCTAATGATATCTCAAAAACGACAAAACTTTTTTTAGTTTTGATTCCACCACTGTTATTAGAAAGAAAAAAAATACGGTGCCAAATGGTATGTAGGGTTTGACCGCCTTCTCATTACAACTTTCAAGTTGACTCCTAAATCTTAAACCTAATGATATCTCAAAAACGATAAAACTTTTTTCAGTTTTGATTAAACCACTGTTATTTTTTAAAAAAATATGGTGGCAACTGGTATGTAGGGTTTGACTGCCTTCAAACCCTTTTTAGTTTGAATTCAACCACTGTTTTTTTTGTTTTTTTTAAAAAGAGGCAGTTTAAACAATGTATCGCAAGACCACCTTCACATTTTGATATTCGAAGTTGACTCCTAAATCTTGGATTAAGATTGATTCCCTAAAACTCCCAAACACTACAAAATTTAATGTTTTACATGCACAATAGATAGGTATTGTTTAAAAAACAATGTAATAAAATGTACAAAGAAATATGATGGGAAGAACTTTAAAACCACGTTGCATATTAGAGTGACCACTTGTCGAGAGATCGAATTATAGATCACGCTACAAACAGTCGATATGTACAAGTTTTATGGTTTACTGCTTAAATAAAACTTTATTAATTAAACGGAAATATTTTTAAAGAATGACTTAAATACGAAAATAATTTAATGAGAAATGAAACAATGGTTGATATTCTCACCATTTTAACTAAATAGTGATGGAGTGAATGCGCTTGGGTTTGTTTATCTCTTTACAAACCATTGCATGATTGTGTAATGTTGCACTAAATGTGGTTAACTTGTAGTGTAGGTTAGCTGGTGAATAAAGTTGTTACAATTTTAGTTATTAAAACTATACTCTAGTAATAATTAAGTTTATACAAATAGTCATATTCGCACTTTCCAATATAGTTAGCTAATATATAATTAATTTTATTAATTTAATAAAGACTATGCATAAACTTTCTCAATGCCCATTTCCAATCCAATTAAAAACCAAACAAAATTACATGAATTACAAAAAGTGAAAATTAACCCTGGACACTTTCTTTGAAAAGAATACTTATATATGTTCTAAACTCCCTTCGCTTGTCCCTTAACCCCTACTCAAAGTAAATCGTATTTAAGGTTTATTTTTATTCTTTACATATTAATCCTAAAGTCGGTTTTTTTCCTCTGGATTTTGTACTTTCTTTTTGGATCATTAATGTTCACGTTACAATAAAATTTGAACGCAATACGATTCATGTTTTATTTAAGTCCTTTGAATCACCGAAGAAAAATTGTATTTAATATTTTCTCTGGTATCTGATATCCCTAAAATTTGATACTACACTTTAGAGCACACTGTGCCGACTTAAAGATTACAGTCGAACACCCAATATCACAATTCAATAAAACAATATATATTTCCTTATGTACATTTCAGTAACTAGTTACCATCCTAAGATGTTGAGTATTAAACAAACACTAATTCTACAAACATTATAAACAATTATACAAGTGAGATTCTTTCCCCTCTCCTTCCTGTGGAAAGGAAATTCTTATTTTATTAAATTGTGGTATTGGGTCTTTGATTTTAATCCCAAAATTTGAGTTGAAAATCTGCTATCGAAAAAATGTCTTGAGTTATGGCTAAATTGTCCCCATATACCAAATTTAACTAAAATAGTTCCGCGTGTTTTGGCTGCAGAGCACAGCACAGACAACAGACAAACATCATTCAAGTAACCATTTTTTCAGACTTAGGACACATTAAAATGGATATATCTGTAAAAAAATAATTAAATGGAGCAAATAATCTAGTGATATATAATATCAAAGAACTTGTTAAGATAAACAAAATGATAAGAAGGACTATGATACTGACAATGACTTTAATAATGATATGATTTAAACCATTGTTACTGAAAAGTTCTCCATTAATGGTGGACAAAATTAAGATAGTTAAAATACTTTTCTCCCTAAATTTACTTTTTTATTATTCGAAAATCTACTCACGTAAAAGGGGTTGTAAAAACTTCAACAAGTCCTGATTATTTTTGCCTCTTCCCAATTAAATTTATGATTTTCGGACCAATTAGGTTCAGTTATTTCGATTTATCCGTTAATTCTAATTGTGTATACTTTTTATGTTCACTAATTCTTGCCAATATCGCCAATATATTGTCTGTTGTTCACATTTAATACTGTAAATATAGTTTTTAGTGTCCCGTGTGCCATTTTTATGTTTGGTTTTGACTATATGTAACATAAAAATGTTTTCGTTATTAAAAACTATACGTAAATGTACTTGTTGCATATTTATTTTGTATATTTTAAAGACTAAAGATATCTTTGTTAGATAGTCTCGATATTTTAAATATACTAAGTCCTTATATGCGTATAATATTCTGCACAAATAGATGGTCTTACGAGTGAACTCTAATTTGAAACAATTATGTTATTACCAACATAAATGAACCGTTACACTGCCTTATGAGTTCATTTACTGATCAAATGTGACGTCACAAGCCACAGTGTAGGCTGACACAAGTGTAGATAATCACCATTCAGCCGTAGCCAATCTGTGCGCTTTGAATCTTCCAATTAGGTTTTGTGATGTTTTAATTAAAGAGATTCTTTGAAAATGGCTTTAAATAAGCTTACAAAATTTAAAAGTAAATATAATTAATGACAGACACAGCTTTAATAATGTGTATTTTTTTAAATATTTCATCTAATCAACTATATACTTAATTATTTTAAAAATTGGTATAAAATTAAGGGGAAAACGTTTTATAGATGGAGAGAGAGAGAGAGAGAGAGAGAGAGAGAGAGAGAGAGAGAGAGAGAGAGAGAGAGAGAGAGAGAGAGAGAGAGAGAGAGAGAGAGAGAGAGAGAGAGAGAGAGAGAGAGAGAGAGAGAGAGAGAGAGAGAGAGAGAGAGAGAGAGAGAGATTAATAGAAAATAATTTACGAATGCAACTCGCACACTTTGAAGGTGGTGCATTATTACTTACCCAGTATAAGAAGTATTGGGGAAGTTTCGTAATTATAAAAGTGATGACGTCCATTTATTGACTAACAACGTAATTATATTGTGTTGTCTTTTGCTGTAAATACTTATATATTTACAAATAAATATTTTCATAAATACCAAATATGTTTTTAAGCTCTTTTGTTCTTTTTTTTTTTTTTTTTATTTATCCAGTAAGTAAACTCCCAAATATTAGAAAATAATTCTGTGGTTCAGAATTTTTTAAATTACGAATAATTTTTTTGATAAACTTTTAGTTTTCCAGATATCAGTCATTTTGTTTTTATAACAAAAAATTATAACTTTGGATATAGAATAGGTATTGATTTCAGATTTAGTATACGCATTTTGCTGTTACGATTTATAAGTGTATCAAAAATAAAGACTTTATTTGTTAAAATATAAAAACGGGGGGGGGGGCGTTTATCAAATATAATGAAAACCATTTTAAAAAAAAATTCACAATAGGTAAAAAGTTTAATTTTTTTTATGATAAACAAAAGAGTTTTTGTATTTTTCTGTAGGTCAAAGTATAACAGAGTTATTGACAAAAATTGAAAATAATAATTCATTGCTAGTTGTCTACAACACCCTAGATTGACCTAGAACGAAAAATATTTTTTAGTTCTAATACCTTTAATAAAAATAATAAAATACATTGCTCATAATCGCATAAAAAATTTAAATGTTACTTAATTATATCAAAAATTATTTAATTTTTGTCATACTTTTATTAACAAATTAATGACACTTCATTTTGTATATTTGCAAATTTTTTATTAAATACAATTTGCATGTTTTATTTTTGTATATGTTTCGACGTATTTAGCAAGAAAAAAACAGGCGCCATTTTGAATAGTTAAGGATCATATTTGATTTTTTTATGCAATTCACAGAAATGGATTTTAATATCTTTATAAAAAATTAGAATTCAAAAATATTTTGTTTCTAGATCAATCTTGGGAGTTGTGACAACTACCAAGAAAAATATCTTTCCTGTTGACAATAAAAATGAGACTTATTGTTCTCTTGTAAAGTTGTGAACTTGTCTCTTTATTTAAAGTTAATGATTTTAGAGATATTCAATATTAAATATTTTAAACGGCCGCCATTTTTGAAAATAAATTCAACATAAAGTCTTTATTTTTGGTACACTTATAAAACGTAGCATACAAAATACATATAATAAATCTGAATTCAATAATATCTTCTCTATTTCCAAAGTTATAATTTTTTGTAAAAATTAAATGGTCGTTATCTGGAAAACTAAGCGTTTTCTGAAAAACATTTATTCTTAAATTTGTCCTATATCCTGACCCACAGAATCATTTCTTAAAGTTTTCCAGCGTACTTACGGTACATTCTGCTTATTATTATTTTATATAAATCACACTGTTCGTCATCATATTCAATATTTAAATTCACTTAAAACTTGGCAGCATTTTGAACTGTTCGGAAATTTCACAGTTTTCACTTAAGAATTAATTGACGGAAATATCTTGTCTTTACTGTGAAGGACATGAAATTGACAATCTTCCAACGTCTAATGGATTGTTACTTGACGATTTTATCACTACTGTTTTTTTATAAACTCCTTCGATTTTTAAAATATCAATTATAAAAACCTAAACTTCGTTAGAGAGAGAAAAACACCTCAAGAGACGACGTTTCATTCAGCAGTCGTCATCCTCAATTATAATCAAAACACAAGAAATAAAAATATAATTAATAAAGAACCTTATAGAGAACGCTGCCAAATTGAAAGGATAGGTCGTGATAACAAAGTAAGTGTGTTAATTGTTGGAATAAAATTCTCTTTCAAACATCAGCAATAGTGAACCCCCCAACGGGAAGGTAAACTGAGAAAACCTTTAAAATTGTATAAAAGTTCCAAAAGCAATCCACTTTAACTCCAGTTTGGTGAAGTGTGAAGTGACTCCCTTGGGGGTTCCGTCTTACAAACGAACGTGTTTGGTGGAAGGGGTTTGATAGAGATTCATGGAAATCGTTTATAATGTCTCTTATTGCTCGTTATAAGGTCTATGAATGGTAATTAGAGTGACTGATATACAGTGTGTCATACGAAGGTACAGCTTTTGATTTTCTTTTGATTACCTCAACCGATCTTTTGAAACTTTACATAGTTTTTAATAAAGTTACCAAATAAGTTCGGTGAAAATTTCAACACGCTGGTGATTATAGGAACAAAATGGCGGTAACACAAAAAACAGCACAAAACTTTAGTTGCGTTTGGGAAAAACACCGTTTATTGCTACAAACGTAATTGATACAAAGATAATTTTCTTTTGAAACAAAGTAAATTATTGTTTTAGAACCAAAGGAAATTAAATTAAAAAATTATTTAATTTATTCAAACTGAAACCCATCACAGCGACGAATGTTCGAAATTTTTTTGCTGTAACAACTTTTAACCTGCAAATCCTTCAATATCTCAATTCAGCTCATGTTTTGCTCTATAGTGAGGTACATTTAGTTAGAATGTAAGAGAGGAATAATATGAAGAAACAGAGAGAGAGAGAGAGAGAGAGAGAGAGAGAGAGAGAGAGAGAGAGAGAGAGAGAGAGAGGAGAGAGAGAGAGAGAGAGAGAGAGAGAGAGAGAGAGAGAGAGAGAGAGAGAGGAGAGAGAGAGAGAGAGAGAGAGAGAGAGAGAGAGAGAGAGAGAGAGAGAGAGAGAGAGAGAGAGAGAGAGAGAGAGAGAGAGAGAGAGAGAGAGAGAGAGAGAGAGAGAGGAGAGAGAGAGAGAGAGAGAGAGAGAGAGAGAGAGAGAGAGAGAGAGAGAGAGAGAGAGAGAGAGAGAGAGAGAGAGAGAGAGAGAGAGAGAGAGAGAGAGAGAGAGAGAGAGAGAGAGAGAGAGAGAGAGAGAGAGAGAGAGAGAGAGAGAGAGAGATGGAGAGAGGGGGTGGTATTTAAAGAAAGAGAGTTATGAATGTTAGTAAGAATCGAGTTAAATTAATTTCCAAGTAATCTCTCACCCATTGACCAATAGAACACTTGAACACTTGGATTTATAAAATTCCATTTCACAACAATTTCTCTCCCTCTTCATACATTAATCTCTCGCCGAGAATACAAGATTTGGATGCAGTTTAAGAATCTCCTTGTACAATCAAAATGCAGGGCCGTTACGGTTGGCCCAAATGTTTATTCATTCTGTTACCTTTTTCATAATTTATAACTTACTAGACCCGATAAATTATCCTTGTTTGGCGAACACACCTTAGACGATAAATCTCAAAGTTATAATTAAATCACAAATCATTCTATCTAAATAAAACTAGCAGTTTCAGTCAGTGTAGGGTGGAACGTATCGGGGCAGGCGAATGAACGTAGGAGATTGTTTTATTTACTGAGTCCGTAGTCTAATGGGGGGTGTTATGAACGGCCCAATAAAATATGCCTGGGTTCTTATTTTCAATTAATTACAAGATCAGTGGTTCAGTATTTTATTAACCTGTTTATTGACCTTAAGCCTACGTCTACTTCCCTAATACATCAATACAATATTTTAGTTGCGACTCAATAATAAGAATCCTATTGAAACATTAACCCACAATAATACTCAAACGATGTATTCATTACACAAATTAGTTACTCAAATTAATTACACAAATTAGTTACTCAAATTAATTACACAAATTAGTTACTCAAATTAATTACACAAATCAATTACTCAAATCAATTACACAAATTAGTTACTCAAATTAATTACACAAAGCTCAAAAGTGTTCCAACTATCATTATAATTTAAATGAAAGAAATTATAAATCTTCTAACTGGTGACTTTACATACAAATACAGAAATGCTTGCTTACTGTCTGTTGAGTAGAACTCCTGAGTCAAATTCCTGCACCACGGCAATCGACCTGCCGGTATCATCAAGATGGAAAGACCTCTCCCAAATCCTGCTGACCGCTTATATACCTTTAGGAGTCTTTGCTGTCCTAGTTCAGATGCAAGACAAGCATTTCAACATTTTTTTTAACTGTTTCACAATAGTTGGATCATTCTGAGCTTTGTGAATATGAGTTCTTCCTAATATAACCTAATATTAACGTATTCCTAACAGGGGCATCATAGTACTTACCCAGCCCAATCACACAAGACCACTTTTCATAAGATTAATGTGCCGTCAGGACGTCTAGTTCCCATCGTTGTAATTCCAACCATTGCAACCAAAATTCACTACCAATCTTACCTTCTCACTCTTGATGCTGGGTCAACATCGTAATTTTTAAATAATATTGATATTAGATTGCCACTAATAGTTGGACGTGCGGCAGTTGTGAAGGGGGCGTGGTCTTCCCCTCCATTCGCAGCATTGTAATTCTCGTCATATACCTGTTAGACCCTTTTCAGAAGATCGAATTCCTTATTCTAGCTTTTGTAACGAAAATTCACTACCAATCACTTCACTCACGATGCTGGGTCAACAACGTAACTTTTAAATAATATTAATGATAAAAGGACGAGTTTGCCATTCAAACTCTTGGACGTGGGCCAGTTGTAAGGGAACAGGGTCTTCCTATCCATTCGCAGTATTGTAATTCTAGTTACAGTAGTCTTTTAGACCCCTTTTCAGACGATTAATGTGTGGTCAGCACATCGAGTTCCCGTCGTTGTAATTGTAACCTTTGCAACAAAAATTACTACCAATCGTAACTTCTCACTTGACCTCACGTGATGAGTCAAACACCATAACTTTTTTAATAATATCCATCATAAAAGGACGAGATTGCTATTAAAACTCTTGGACAAGCGACAGTTGTTGGGTGAACGCTAGTATTCCCTTCATTCGCAGTTTGGTTATAGTAGTCTCTTGGACACCTTTTCAGTAGATTAATGTGTGGTCAGCACATCGAGTTCCCGTCGCTGTAATTCTTTACCTTTCCTTTCTAAATTCAATAACAATCGTACGTACTAATTACTTTTGATGTTGGTTCAACACCGTAACTTTTAAATAATCAACAACAAACATTAATCATCTATTTTAAATGATTCCTCACATGTCAAAGGAATTCCTTTTATGCTAATTTTGTTATTAATTTAAAGTTCTAAATTACTTCACACAGATTCTTTGTGATGATTTATCATAAATAATATAACTTTAAAATATGTTAAACTATTGCACAGGATTTAGAAAGATACCAGATGACAATATTTAAATGAGATTGCAGTAGCAGACACATTAGAAGAGATATGAACGGTCCAACAACAATTCAAATGTCATGTGTGACAAATTATTGCACCCTCCAATCAGAGAAGCTGTCCAACAAATAATGATAGTGTATTTCCTCATTTAGCAGAAAATATGAAACAGTTAATTAATTTCTCCGTACAGGATTCCAGACATTTTTTTTTCTTTTTTTTTTCACCATTCCGCTAAGGTTCTTAAAAATCTACATAAATTAAAATTGTATATCATAAAAGTAGAAATCAAAATGGAGGTACGTAATATAAGACACACCATTCTTATTTCTGAAAATCACCTTTAACGATTTTATTAATTTTCTGTAACCTTACCTTTAAGGGTTCAAACAAACATGTTAGCCGTAATCTACTCATAAATGAGTGGTTTTAGAGCGGTTAAAAATCTAGCTCATTTTACTTTTTAATAGGGTGATTCAATAAAAAAACGCCTATTTTAAATTGCAAGCTATTGGTGCATTGTTGTCATGGCAACGATTTATTTATATCTTTGATAATCAGTGTTTTTGAGGTCAGTTAACATGGAACGCTTTACAATGGAACACAGATGTGGTGAGTGTTACGCAGAAACTGTGCGGAATCTTCATACGGTTCTACGTCGTCATAATGCACCTAATGAGTCAGCAGGTTGTAGGCTAATGAAAATATTGAGATAAAGGATTCGATTGTACACATCAAAACACCAGTGCGTTCCAGCCGGTTTGATCAGAACATCATCAAGAACATTGTTCGAGACAGTGTTGCCGTGAGACCACAAAAGTCAATTCGCTTTCGTTCATAATAGTTGGACATCTCTAAAAGCTCCCTTCAGCGAATTCTCACAAAAGATCTTCATAAGCAGGCCTACAAAATTTAGTTACCTTAACAACTGAAATCATCGGACCATTTGCAAGAGAGACAGTTTGGAGAGACAACATGCAGACGACAATTTTGCAAAGACAATAATCTTCTCCGTAGGCTATTTTCTTTTAAACGGCTACGTTATTAAACAGAACTGTCACTTTAGGGGGGCAGAAAATCCTTGCGTACACCATCCCAAGGTAATGTATCCGCTTAGAGTAACTGTGTAATGTGGATTTTGGGCTGGTGGGTTCATCGGACGTTACGTTTTTGAAGATGAGGATGGAAATGTCATGATAATGAATGGACAACGCTACAGGAATATGGTTGAAACATTTTATTGGTCTTACCTTAATAATGCGAATATTGAGTCATTAAGGTTACAACAGGATAACGCTACATGCCACACCTCATATGATACGAAAGCCTTGTTGAGGAGTAAATTTCCGACAAGAGTCCTCTCACGCAAGGCGACCAGAACTGACCAGCTAGGTCATGTAACCTAACACCCGGAGACTTCTTCCTTTGGGGGTATTTCAAACCACAAGTTTGTCAAAATAATTTCCGAGCAATACCAAAACTAAAAGAAGAGATTCGCCCATCTCGAGGAGAACACGATCAAGGTACAACTTGGAGATCAAGTCCTGGAGGAGATATGCCAGATGAATTTTTATAAGTAATGTTTTCATGTGTAATGCCAACAGGTATCCTTTGTATTGATGTTGTAATATGTAATAAGTACATTATTCAACACTTAAAAACCGGCGTTCTCATTGAATCACCCTTTACATTCAACAAACTAAACTTGTAAACTGAATATGGCAACTATCTACTGTGATACATAAAAATATCCATAAACCAAAAAGCTAAACAAATAATACCACATCTACTGTACACTGGGATATCACTCTATGGGAAGAAATAATAAAAGTTAAACGGTTTATGAATAATTTGCTCAGTGAAATTTGTGCAATCAGCTTGTTCCAATAATACGTTTCAAAATGGGGGCATTTATATAATTCAAATGAAAATTACTTATTTCAAATTATTTTAACAGATTATTGGAACAAGTTGAGTTTTGTTGTAATTACATCTTTGAATTGATGAATACCGTCCAAAATTTTAACTCGATCTATTAGGCCAATCTATAAATATAAATTAGTTAGTAAAAAAGAACAAAATGACGGATAACTGGAAAAAGAAGCGTTTCTAGACATCTATTTATAGGAACGTCTTTCTATATTTCGACCAATATAACCACCCCTGCAATTTATCCGCGCATTATAGGAATGCCCTAATTACCGAGTACATATCACAGTATAACAATTTTTGCTCATAAACTACGAATCCCTAATTTCTGTACTATAAGCAACTCTACAGTGTATTTTTTGACAGAGGAATTTCACAGACTTATGTATTGAAAAAAAATATATATATATTTTTTATAAATATATATTTCATTTTCATTTTTAAATTAAACTTCTTCTGAAAAATAATCTTTTCTCAGCGTTTTATATTCTTTTGCAGATTTTGCTAGGTTATTAAATAGTTTTTTGTGCCAAAAAGCAGGTTTTTATAAGGCTTTGTACAAAAAAAAGAGATTTACATATCGTAATTTATGGTTATAGACTTTATCACGATTTGACAAATTACCACTTATGAATAAACTTTATAAACGAATATATCTTAACGGTTAAAATTCTTAGTTCTATAAATAATCCATTGGATGATACCAAGGAGCCTTTCCTCTTTACAATACATGAAACACTTTCCTAAAACCAGATATCGACTTTAGACGGTTTTTATACGCCCCCCCCCCCCCTACCAAAACCATACCAAACTCCAACCTACAGTGAACAAGTGAAAACTATAAGGTACTTAATATTTTAGCTGGACATAAGTAGAAAATTCTTAACTGTTTACGTAACATCTTCTTTAATTTAACTAAATGAACCTTCCAATTAAATTCACTGTATAAACGATACCCTAAGTATTTATTGTTTTAAAAGACGTTTACACTAACACTATTAGTAATAAATTTTGAACAGTATGTGTAGTCACCACACTTAGTTCCCGGCACAAAATTAAATATCTTCTCACCCCTCAAGATGCTGGGTCAACACCGTAACTTTTAAATAATTTTAATAGCCTAATGAAAGCATCAGATTGCCTTCTCCTCCATTTGCAGTATTGTAATACTGTTTACAGTCGTCTTTTAGACCCCTTTTCAGAAGATTAATATGTGGTTAGCAGATCGAGTTTCCATCGCTATAATTCTAACCTTTGCAACCAAAATTCACTACGATTGTACCTTCTCACTTTATCCACACGATGCTGGGCGAACACTGTGACTTTTTTAAAAGTCCTATAAAATTTAAATTCTGCTAAACAAAAATAACATGTTTTTCTTGAGCTTAGAATCATATTGTTTTCAGCAAACCAATATCTCAAAAGGTCAAGATCAAAGTGAATGGCTTCCGCAACTAGTTCCAAATAACTTAAAAACAATGTATTCGCATTATTTGAAATTTTAAAGACAAGAAAAATGTATAGTTTAAAATATTATTTGAATAGGTTTATAACAATAAACTAATTTTACTTTCACTATGCACAGGGTGTCCTACGGAGCGCCATTTTGTATTTTTAATAAAAAAATTGATATATTTTGAACGGCAGATGATAGAGTTGAAATTTTTTATGCTACTTACTTCTACAATGACACAATTTGAGAAAAACTATCAATCAATTTTATTTATTCATTTCAAATGACGGCCATTTAAAATGTTTAAAATCGAATATCTCAAAAATTGTAAATTTCACAAAAAAAAAAATTGTTCTAAATACAAAAAGTTCCCTCTTTTAGGGCACAAAGAATTCCATTTTAACCGATATGTTATATATATTATATTTACACTAAACCTTTTTCTAGTTCCTTATGCAAGAAATTTGAAGAAAAAAAATAATAGAATTAAAAATAAAAATGATCATAAAATTTAAGTAAATGGCTATGAAAATTTAAAAAAAATTTTTTTTGATGATATTAAAGAAAATGGTGTAAGGAACTAGTAATCAGTGTATACAATGGAGTAAAAATGTGTTTAAGATATCCAAAACAGTTTTTAAATAAAGTATAGTAGAAAACTAAAAAAGATCATTTTCGGAAAACAAGTTAAATGTTATCCTATAACACAAAGTTTAAGTGAAGTTAGGTTAGACATTATATGTTTTTCTGGGTCTTCTTCAGTTGCATGGGCCTACTTGTCTTCTAACTTCCTTTTTATTGCCTTATTATTGTGAGTTATTTTTTTGCCTAAACTTTTTTTCTAATTTCTTTACGGTTATTTGAGCAAAGTACGATCCAATATTTTTTAATAATAATTTTTTTAATTCGATTAGCTTTATCAATAAATTAATACCAAAATTGACGGTTTAAAATATTTTAACAGCTGTTATAAATTCTGAAATATAATTGCTTTAACCATATTTCTCCCTAATTCTAGCCCCAATTGCTATAATGAACTCTTTACCATTTGCTGTTTAAGACATGAATTTTTGTTCAAAACTCAAAATGGCGACTAGTTGGACAACTAACCATTTTAGTGTATATGTTCTGAAACGGTTAAATCCGTTTCAAAGGTTGAGTCTAGTTTTGCTGGAGAAAGAAATTAAATTTTCTTGTTACCAAGCCAACTTGTACTTTAGCCTAGTGAAAGTGGACCGTGACTGTCGTCAGATTTTTTGTAAATTGAATACAAAGACCAAGAACCCGTTAAAAAAGGGATTGGTATGTTGAAATAATTTACATCACCTCAAAATTATTATTTTAGTTTGAATTTATTCTAAAATTAATTAAAAATTTGAAAATATGAATTTGAAGCTGAAATTGGTACAGAGTGTAAACCTAAAAGCGTGCATTCTTAAAAATATCGAATCAGATCATATTTTGATCATATTTTGGATTTCTCACGTAAATATTAAGATTAAAGTTATTAAAAAATTCCAAAATTGATCAAAACTGGAAATTGTTAACATTTCTAGAAATAAGAATAAAAAATAAATCAAATATCAAGAGGGAAAACTTTCGATAAAATCCATAACTAAAAAGTTAGCGGCAAGTGTTATGTTCGATGCCTGGAAG
Source organism: Aphrophora alni (assembly GCA_963513935.1). Classification (NCBI taxonomy): domain Eukaryota; kingdom Metazoa; phylum Arthropoda; class Insecta; order Hemiptera; family Aphrophoridae; genus Aphrophora; species Aphrophora alni. The sequence continues at coordinate 16,370,549 of OY740771.1, forward strand.
GTGACAAAAATCCACCGACTTAACAAAATTAAACTGTACACTTCCGACAACTTGTTTAGAATAATCAGGAAAAATAATTACAATTTAAATTAAATTAAATTCTGAAAACAAAAGAGGTTTTCAAAAATAAAGTCAAAGAAATGCAGTTAAATAATAAATATAAAGAGATATGTGGTAAATTAGAATAAAATTTAAAATTGTAAACAGCTCAATTCAAAGGATTTTAAATTGTAAAGCCAAAGGAATGACATTTTGAGACTAGAATCTTTCAAGGTGGGAAAAAACGCGGAAGAAATAACGGAGCGATTTTGTGCTGCGGGTATGAAACTTTTGGATAATGAGTAACATTTTCAAAAAGTTTCAATATGGCGGCTCAGAAACTCCGGAAGTTTTTTAGGCGTAACTTCGCGATTTTTCGAATGCCGTTTATATGAGAACCAAAGCTCGTATGGATTTCATTCGAAGTCGTGGAGATAGGCATCACGGGCTTCAAAATAACACCTTGGGAAATTCAATAACAGATCTGGAAGTGGAATTACGGCGGTTTTGAAAAAACAATAGCTAATAAGTATTCAAAAAGGGTGAAAGGAAAGGGCCAACCGGCCGGAGACTATAAAAGAGAAACTTCGGGGAAGCCTCGAGACTGGTGTTTTCCGATTCGTCCAGAGAAGGTCTCTCTACATATCATCATAAATACTTGAGGAAATACAGGGTATCCCGATACGACTACACTACAAGCAAGACACCTTCTTTGTCCTAAAAGGACTCCAAGTCAACATACACATCAGGGAATTCCAGCCATCCAGTTGAAACTTCTTCAAGATCATCTGAAGACTTCCCCATAATAGAGGAAGGTCAGGTTTTCACCCTTTTGAATTTTGGTTTAGTAAAACAAAGTTTTTTTAAATTTTTATAATTTTTTTTTTTATATATTTAAAATATTTGGATTGGGCTGTAGAATTAAATATATTCCAACTTCTTACAACTGGTAAATCATTTCATAAGTAGGTAAATTAATTTAAATAAATATTATCAACTAGATTATTAAATTCATTAAAATTTGTGCTTTTGTAAAAGAATACTATTTCTGCTTTAGAGTTAAGAATATATATTGTTGGTTAAATTAAGATGTTTTAGGATAGACATATATATGAGTACCTGAATTTTCTCTTGAAAAAAGAATAGAACTAAATTAAATCAACAGAAAATAAACTTGTTATAATTTATCTACCTATAGCCACTTGTAAATAAAAATCACCTTAATATCAGGGTGTGTAAAAATTGTTTTATGGTGAATAGTTGGTGAAAGAACCTGCTACTTGCAGACATAAGAGTTTCGTAAAATTAAAAATAATTCATACAAAGTTAAAATTGGAACTTTGTTTTTGTTTGCTGAAAAAGTGTAACTAGAAAAAAGTAAAAATTAATAACCTAGTTTAAACTTCATTGCAGTTCATTTAAAGATATTTCTTTATTTTCACTAGTAGAATACGTCCTGAACATTTTCCCGTTTCTTCGCGGGACACCCTGTATATAAACTGTAGACCGAAGCTTATAGCAATAATGTTCCACTTATCTACTCTCTTAGAACTGGACCATGTGACGTGGTCACTCCCTGGAGACTTGTACGTCTTACAAACGAATACTTTCAGAAACGATTGCCTCTAATCATAGGTTCTAATCTTCCCCAGTGTCGTTAAGTCCTTCCCAACGCTGTGATAAATATAACTCTCGCCAATTTGAGAGATAACGTGAGAAATTTATTCTATGAGCAATCTTTGAAGATATGTATCCCAAATATTTTTAATTCGATTAACTTTATCAATAATTTAATACCAAAATTGACGGTTTAAAAAATTGTTTTAACCTAAAAATAATTTTATATCGCTGTTTTAAACTCTCAAATAAATCAACAAAATAAAACGTATTTGAGAATATGTAACAGCTGTTTATTATTATTTTGAGGATTTTATTGGCCCATAACAGTCATGTTATTTAAATTTTCAATTTAAGTTACCATAAAAATAATTTTAAACAGGTGTTATAAATTCTCAAATAAAACAACAAAATAAAACGTATTTGAGAATATGTAACAGCTGTTTATTATTATTTTTAGGATTTTATTGACCCCTAACAGTCATGTTATTTAAATTTTAAATTTAAGTTACCATAAAAATAATTTTAAACAGCTGTTATAAATTATCAAAAAATAAAACAACAAAATAAAACGTATTTAAGAATATGTAACAGCTGTTTATATTTATTATTTTTATTTTATTATATTTTTTTGTGAAACATGTATAAATGATAAATTGAAGTTAACCTACAAATAATTTTAAACAACTTTTATAAATTCTCAAATAACACGACAAAATAAAACTTATTTGACAATTTGTAACATCTCTTTCATTTTTTTTAAACATGTTATTTACCCATAACAGACATGTTATTTAAATTATTAAATGATTAATTTTTACAAAATTAGTGTTTCCAAGGAAAATGAATAATTTTCAGAAAATCTGCAGGTAACGCGATTTTGACACTTCAATAATTAAAATCGGCGGTATAGTAAAGAAACACCAAAATAGCACTGAAATTCCTTAGCAAATTAAATATAAGATTGGTAAAACAGATTTTGATAAAATGCATCTTTTATAACAGCCCCATGGGCGATTTTTTGGTTTGAGTAAAATCGGAAGAGCCAATTTTGATAGAACCCTATTTTTTGTGTTTTCTTTCGACAGTTACGCCAAAATTTTTAGTTATAAAAAAATGAAAAAGTAGTAACGAAATTTAGCTAAAATATGCCCACATACCAAATTTGATTAAAATCGGTCCCCATGTTTCGGCTGTAAAACACTGCACATTATACAAACAGACGACATAACCTCAAAACGGATATATCCGCAAAAAAATTATAATTTGATTTTTGACCAATCATATAACTTTCTCTCTCTACTAGGTATTTGTGAAAAAATAATAAATTCCCATCCTGCAACTCAGGCTGCAAAATGAGTCATTACAAATTTTAGTTTGACCTTGACATAACGCGTTTTATTTAATTACAGAAGCTATTTGTCCGTGACGGAGAAGATGGTACGGGAGTCACGTACGTACTTGAAGAGTTACGCGAGTGTTTTTATAGTTTCTTGAAAAGTATTAAGTAAATTATGAGAGCAGTCAGACTTGAAACGTTCAAAATGTTCCTTATATTCCCAACGAACTGTTATTAGGAAAAGGTCTAGACATAATGAGTTTGAAATCTGTGTAGCGGAAGAAAAACTGGCGACGCACCGATTCCTGTTTTTACTGTGAACACGTTTGAGTCGATTGGACAACACTTAAAAATGCAAAATAAGTCTGTTTAAAACTCATCCAGAGTACAAAACCTACTTCATTGAAAATGAGCTTTGTCAAAGTTAAGCTTCATTTTCGTGTTCTTGCAAATTATTCATCATTCGTCTTTTCTTTTCTTTTTTACTTTGTTTGGGATACTAATTTAGAGTTATTATTTATTTGAACGACATCGGTTAGGTCGATTTTTGTTTTAAATAAGTCGTTTATAAAAACTTCAAGTAGGATTTTAGTATATTTTTTACCAGAATCTACAATTTTTGCTTCCTTAAAAAATACGTTTTAAGAAAATTTAGTAAAAACCTTAACACTCCATTTTTAGAATACACATTTTGTTTACCTATGTTCTTATAGCAGTAGCCAGATAGACAAAATATGCATGCGACGATATAAGCTACTGATTTGAAGTAAGTACAATAAGTTTGGGAACTTTCGGCAAGCCTATCTTAGCCACCACGTTTTGCAATTGAGGTCCACGGATCTCTCTGCGCTCGAATTTCACAACCTTACCTTCTTTACTCTGCCAATCCAATTAAAGACACGTTTGGGCTGTAGCTGCACTGCACAGACTACAGACTCTAGATACACTGTTCTAACCTATTTGAAAATATCGATTTTTATTTTCTATAAATAAGTAGTTTATGAAAATTTAAGTGATGGGACAAACAATTGATGTCGACTTTCTTGTGGATGTATCAGTTTTGAGGTCTACTGAGTCACAAAAAGTGTTTTTTTAAAAGATGTCACTGCTATATAACCTAAACACCTGGACCGATTTTAATCAAATTTGATATGTGGGCATATCTTTGGATGTTTCGATAACTCAAAATATAGGTATAGTAACGTAAAAATAAATAATATCCTTTACAAGATTGTACGGATCTTATAAACTTGATCGCTTATTGAATTGCTAATTATATTATAATTAAATAAATGCATTTGTGTGAGTTTAGTGTTGTGGTATATTGATTAAGGTGTTGAGTTTTGCACCTGATGAAGCCGACCGAGATCGGCGAAACAGCGCTGTAGTGTTTCACATGAATGACGAATTGCTTTTACTACAAAAAGGTACAAAATTTATTTATTTAATTATCATAAAAATAAAATAAATAATTAAGATTTTGATCAATTCGTTTTTAAGGACCCAAAAAAACTTAACAATTTACCAATTTTTATAATAGTCTATTTGTTTGGATGGTTTAAAAAAATTTTCAAAATCAAAATTCTTAGAAGATTAGTAGTAAAAAAATTTTTAAAATCATTTTGCCCGTTTGGTATGTACCGGTACATCGGTCGTCATGTATTTGTTTTCATAATGGTTTAAAATTTCGCTCCGAAATTTTAGTTCTATAAATCTCCTTCTATTTCTGTATTTTCTATCTCTCACCATTTCCAAGTGGACAGCAGTAACACATACCCTTTTCAATAACTATAAATAACAAAAATAGTTTCGAGTTGATGACATCGTGGGGAGGTACAATAACCGAAGTTTGAAGTTGTTTGTGTTATTTATTATGGATACAACAGTAAGACATGGTTGTGCCCGTGTTCACGAGAGTACATTATCGGAAGATAGACACATCTCTTTATGTAATGAATTCTTTTTATTAAAAGAAAATGTTGGCTCCTTTCCAAACCCAGCCTATTGGTCGGCGTATAATTCACCAATTTGTAAGAAACCAGAGGTTTTTTTTTTACTTTAATAAAAACGCAGATTTAGAACATTCGTAATGTATTTCGATCGTATCTCAAAGTGTGGACTAAATCAATAATATAATGATGACATTTTATAAAGGAATTAAGTTTATTGAGTGTAAGAGATAAAACCGCATTTTTAAATAACGCACACCATATTAAAATGACGCCGTGTTACGTTCCTGTATTTCAAGTCAAAAGAGGATGTTCAAAATATCTCCAAAAAAAAAAATTGTTTCGTTTTAAAACAAATCCTTTAATCGATCTATAAACGAACAGGGGTTTTTTTGTAATGCGTGGAGATAATTCATAGAATGAGTCAAAATAAAGGAAAAAGTTCCTATAAACATAAGTCCGGAATTCTTCATTACCAGCTATCCGCCATTTTGTTTTTACTAAATATTTTATATCTCTAGAACAGCTTAACCGATTGAGTTGAAATTTTCCACGATAGTCATCAATGTAAAAAATGTATCTATTTACAAAGATATATTTCTAAATTAATTTCAAGATATTTTCATTTAATTAGTTTATTGGAACAAGTTGAATATTTTTCTCAAACTAGCTTTTTACATTGATGACCACCTTGCAAAATTTCCATTCAATCGGTTAAGCCGTTCTAGAGATATTAAATTATGCGAAAAAAATGGCGGATAGCTGGTAAAAGCAGCGTTTCCGGACACATGTTTATGGGAACTTTATTCTTTATTTTAACCAATTTAACCACGTCTTGAATTATCTTCGGGCATTACATAAACACCCTGTATAGGACGAACGGCAATATTTCTTAACTGATTCTAGAGGTTAAAAAAAATAAAAACCTTCAAATGAACACAAATAAAATATTTGGTAAAATTCTACATTTTATTGAAACTTACCGACAATGGTTTTTACGACTACAGCAATTACGAGACAGTTTAACACTCACTTAAGAAAAATATTATATCGCAAACAATTCATACACATTTAGGAATAGACAAAAAACGAGTAATCTAAAAAAAGTAACTTAGCTCAGGAATAATAATAATTAAGACTAAATTTAATACAGACGTAATCCGAAATACCACAATTCACATAACTACACAAAAATAAACTGGTCAATATAGGTTATGTGCCAACGGAGTGTTAACCTAACTGTTTATCGGATTTACAACCTTTTCAAATGTTATATAAAGAGATCGGACAATCTTAAAAACCAAACCAATTTTGTAGAAACGCTATTATTACTTACGTTAGTAAAAACTTTTTATAGATTTTTAATTATTTGATTTTTCCGCTTATACGTTTTTACTAGCAAATATTGAATTTACAATAATATTTCAAGTGAAAAATATACGACCTAGACTGGGAATCGAACCCAGGACCCAATTTTGGAAACTCAAAATTGCAGCAACTAAAGTCAAGTGAGAGGTCTACGCCCTGTACTGGGAAGCGACTAGGATAGCTCAGTGGTAGAGCATTGGCGCGTAAAGCCAAAGGTCCTGGGTTCGATTCCCAGTCTAGGTCGTATATTTTTCACTTGAAATATTATTGTAAAAACTTTTTATTTAATTCCCCTACTTAATAAAATAAAACGGAATTTACATCACTTTAAATGCCCATTAGGAGTGACGACTAAGTCACGTGCTAAACTTTTGAAAGTGGGAAGAAAAGTTTGTATTAATCGGAGCTTCGTTGACAAAATGAGGTTGAAATAAAAACACTCATGACACATAAAAACACACATTTGACATAACATGACGATTTCTTCAGTTACAACTTGAAAACATGCCGATTGTGGCGAATTCCAATCTTGAGGCGAGTCGAAAGTTCTGATTGACCAAAAATTTCAAATAAACTTAGCTTTGTGAAACTTTACAAGTTAAACTTTTCCAATATACATGACCGTAGCAATGAATTTTACAAATTTAATTCCTTACAATTTCATGAAATAAATTTAATATCATGTTAAATAACTATAGAAACAAGAAAAAGATAAATAATATAGATTTACTTTCTCAGATATATTACTAAAAACTGTATGTGAATGTGACGCAAAGACCTCTAAATATAAGAATTAGAGAACATAAAAGGAACACGCGAACATCGAAAATAGCCGCCATATTTGGTCCAAAAATCACAAATTTAATTGAGAAAATGACAAATACACCGAGAAATAAACTTACATAAACGAAAACTAATTGAAGCCTCGTATTTAAGCAATCTGGCAATCCTAACCTAACCTAACCAGTTTATAAATAAGGCCATTATTGCTTCCGTTAATAAAAACTGAATTAAAAGACTGAGATAAAAATTCTTCTATTTTAAATAAGGTCGAAATTCTGCCGTTTATTCCACAAATGGGAACCATGGCGCGATCGAAAACACACTTTTGAAGAGAGGGGAAAACGTTGTTAACCCGGATACACAATTAGGACAACATTCACTTGATTCCACCCCTTTAATAATCAGTTGCTTGCAGTTCTTTGTGTAGTGTAAGCGTGTGTGGTGGTTTTATCCGATCACGTTTGTATTTAGTCTTAGCTTTGACTGCTCAGGTCTAGTTTTTAGATTTTAGTTCTTTTCTTAAATTCCAGATTTAATTTTAGTTTGCAACATGGCCTTTGGTATTTTTCAGTTTAAGTTTAGTTTTACACTTGATTTATACTCTCAAAACGTCGTTTCTTAATTTATTTATTCTGATTCACCTGCATTTCTATACGTAAACTAGAATATTATTCACAGACCGGAAATGAAGATAACCAACACCGGTAGTGTTAAGATAAAGTTATCCGAACTTCCGGGAAAGGGGTGAAGAGATTTATTAGGTGAGGAGATCGTGCTATATTTGCAAATTTCTAACGTAGAAGGTCTAGAGATTGCAATCTCCCGTATGGAAACGTCCAAAACTGAGACAAAATGTGCATCGATCACCTAGGTGTAATTTGGCACCATTTTTCCTTCCTCAGATAAACGTATTTTAGAAAAGTCATGAGCTGCGTTAAAAAATATAATAACGCGTTTTTTGCTGATATATTCGTTTTGAAGCTCCTCCCCCCTCAAAGTCGATAAAAGTGTTTTTTAAATTTTTATTTTTTTTATTACAGCCTGTCTGTCTGTCGTCTGACATCAATAACTGAATTTCTGAAAGAAAGCTCAGGCTTGGGAAAAGTGGCACACACACACACACACACACACACACACACACACACACAACTTCTTCAAATTTGAAGCCCCTAAATGTTATCCATAGACATTTTCCAGCGAATGTATATAAGTATTACCTCTTATTCTCTCTCTCTCTCTCTCTCTCTCTCTCTCTCTCTCTCTCTCTCTCTCTCTCTCCCTCCCTCTCTCCCTCCCCCTCTCTCTCTCCCTCTCCCTCTCCCTCAACCTCTCCCTCTCCCTCTCCCCCTCCCCCCTCTCTCTCTCTCTCTCTCTCTCTCTCTCTCTCTCTCTCTCTCTCTCTCTCTCTCTCTCTCTCTCTCTCTCTCTCTCTCTCTCTCTCTCTCTCTCTCTCTCTCTCTCTCTCTCTCTCTCTCTCGTACTCTATTAAAAATGTATTACTGTACCTCTATTTCATTTAGACATTTAATTTTTTTCTAAACTTTTATCAATTGAAAAAATGATTTTTCTCCAATTTACATCTTGATTATGCTTTTATACACACGCATTGATTGGCGCCATCATGATACTTACCCAACTCCAACCATTCAATTTCATACAAGTACACCGTTTATATAATGCCCAAAAGTTGGTCTCTTAGGCTTGTATTGGTAGATCAAGGAATCTTATCCAGTAGGGTAAGTTGTAACACTTTTCATTACTTTCTTGCCTTCTGCGAGGACATAATGGGCTTCGTAGATGTGTATGATTTTGAAGGTCTCCATTCGCTTTGCTTGTGTCAGTGGTTTGGGCCTATAGGCCTCAAAGCTGAATGTGAAGGGGCATCCACTTGCTACGCTCATGTAACTATACAATAAAATGTGATATTCGTATACAAGATCCATAAGGCCGAGTCACCGATACGAAGCTCGTGTCAGTGTCTCGGTCCTAATGGGTCTCGAACTTGTACATACGTGGAGGAGCCTCCAGTCACTACACTCGTCTCTGCCGTATTTAAAAATTAATTCCGCCATTTTTCCATTTTTAATATTCAATTTTTTTGAATTTCAAAATGTTCTATGTGAGCATACTATAAGCTAGTCCATTATACTATATTTTATATTTGTATGTAATTTTTGTAACCGCTATTGTGTTAACTACAGACGCCTGTGAAATTTGGTTTATAGAGGAAGAAAGTGTGCTTGTATAGAACTTTATTAAAAATTCAGAAAATTGAAATAAAAATGTCAAAATGGCGGCCATTTTATCAAGATGTAAATTGCCAATTTCAGTTCCGCATGTAATGATACCAACCTCACATCTCTATGAACACAAATAACGAAGTTATTGACAAAAATGTAATTTCGAACCCTGTAATATCTGGAAAACTAAACGTTTTCGGGGAAATGTTTACTCTTAATTATTTCTTTACCCTGGCCCGTAAAATCATTTACTAAAGTGTGCAGCTTAATTACGGGACACCCTGTATAACGGATCATTTCCCCACGCAAATTCCTCCGTCTAGTAAATGCAAGATATTCTACAAAGAAGACTTACTGTGCCCGCAGGTACACTTTATTTTAATATATATGCAATAAAGTGTAATATTATTAATATATTAATATAATTTATCACTTATATTATAATCTTACCAGTTAAGTGCTAAAATAATTAACGGTAATTCAACTATGTCGCAGTGCACCTGGCGAATTAATTACAATTTCAAGGGACGTCCTCCTATTGGCCGAATCATATTTCCTTTGTTATCAAATCTCCTGCTTGTCCCAAATACACAGAACTGGACTTGAGCCAAATTTTCCGTCTTGAATATTACAAAGGAATTGTTGAAATATTCTTATTACTCTTCCACCCAGACCTAGGCCACTTCTGAAAGTTATTAAATGTTGCTAAACTAAAGAAAATAGATGCTTGGGAAACTTTTTTATATTAAAAAATTGTGTTGTTATTGTAAATAATGAATTAGGATCTATAGGGAACAATGTAAAATACAAACTGTAATATTAGATATAAGATTAGTTCAGCAATATGTATTAGTTACATTATATAGCCTAATTAGAATGACGTAAAACACTTGATGTGAAGTACACGTCCCTATAGTTTTGTATAAATACGGGGCGTATTGGTAAAATATTAATGTCCAATATATCAAAAATCATTAACTTTAGAAAACATTTTTAACGGCCGCCATTTTGAAAACGTCTTTGTTTTTGGTACATTGATAAAAATGCACTTAAAACATATGTAGCCTATTCCAAATTTGGACTCATCTAATTTATTTGAATTTCTTTTTTCTTTTCTTTTTTTTTTACGCACAAATTGACGGACAGACGGAAAACTAAGCATTTTATCAGAACATAATATTCATACTAACTGAACCATAACCTAAAGTTTTGGAAACATCCTGTATGTAAACACCTAGTAAAAAATCTATTTATTATGATTTTTGCTAAACCTAATATTCAGAACATAATTTTTATAACATATGAAAGTGACTCGATTAAAAGAGAAGAAAAATCGTTGAGCTTAAATTCCGAAAAAGGTCGTTTGTTTATTACCGAATTTTCGAGAACTGTCATTTTTAAAGATTTGGCTGTCAGTAAGCTTTGTTTAGGTTCTTAGAGACTACAATTCAGAAAAAATTCATCTAATTTAGAGATTTAGGGAAAATAGTAGTATTATTATTATTATTATTATTATTATTATTATTATTATTATTATTATTATTATTATTATTACTATTATTATTATTATTATATACGGATAAGCCGTAGACAATGCAGAACACACATTGTTCATATGCAGCCAATGGAACCTACAAAGAGGAGTACTGAGAGAAAAGATCGGAGAATTCACCCCCGAAAACACGGTAGAGCTTATGCTGAAGGAGGATAACTGGGACGCCGTAGCTAAGTACTTGGAAACGATTTTACGGACGAAAAAACAGAACTGTCTGGTCGACGACCAAACCACGTGAAGCAACAGCAGCATTACCAGAACAGAGCAAACGCCAATCTGGCGAAGAACAGCCATCTTGAGTAATGCTAACGCGAGTCCAGGATGGAAATCTCAATGAGGTTTAGATAAAAGAGGAAGGGTTTTAGTGGGTCGTACAGGTGGTACAGCCCCACACACCGGTCGGTCTCGCTGGGCCACTGATGGTGCGGATGCGCATTTCCCCCCTCTTCGGAAAAAAAAAGAAGAAAAAATTTATAATAATAATTATTATTATAGGTCAGCTACTACCAAATTTTGAGGTTTCGTTAAAATTTTTAAAAAGCCCTAATTTTCTTTAAAAAAACATTTAATCTTTAAATCATAAGAAACTAAAAACTTCAAAATAAACAACCCTGTGACATTTAAATACAGTGAGTGTAAAATTGTGCAAAAATAAGTTTGTGTGTAGGAATGATGGTAGTTCCATAAAGGAGTTAGTAACAGCTGGAATTCTTTAAATACTATTCTCGGTTTCACATTCATCTTTCGTGTTTACTAAGTGTTTACGTGATTTAGCCGAACCACTACTCAACCTGTATAGCGGGTGTAGCAGGGATACATTGAAGGCGCCAGTCCAACCAACAGCGTAGCCAAGGCAATACGGACAAGAGAAGAGTAAGCAAATATTAGTTTTCCCATTATAATTATTAAAAAGTATATAATTTGTGTAAAACATAAATAACTATTTTTTAAAAACTTTTCTAAAAAACTAAATAATTACTAGAAATTATAAAGTACTCGGGAATCTAAAAAATCTAACAATACAAATTGTAAACGCGTTTCATTGAAAATGTCATCATCCTCAGTAACTACTTGCTACGTTGGAGTGATTAAAATAAATAATCTTAAAAGTTACAAAAAATTATTCTCTTCAGTTATACGTTGATAATAATACATACACTTAAATGTTCTCACTTATGGTAATGTATGTACAAATTTTGCATTGTTTGTTTTACAATTATTACAAGAAATAATTTACAATACATTTTAATTATACAATTTGAGTAAAAATAGAACAAATTTTATTTTTTATTTTTTCCAAAACATTTAAATAATTGGAAAAATGATTGTGATGTACACAATCGAACAATACAATCGTAAACTGAATTTTGAATGAACTATTTTAACATTATAAATGTTTTTTTTTTTATTTTAAAGCTAAAAACCATATCCGTATTCGTGCTAAGCGTATTTACTTATCACCGTTTATTTTTTTTCGATAAAAAAGAACAATTAATTAAAAATAGTTTACAAAATAAACATCTGATTTTTCTGTGTGATTTTTTTCGTTGGGGGCCTATTGAAGTTCTATTGGCCTCCGGCACTTCGACTATGTACTCTTTCTTTTTTACACAGACCCCCAGTGCTTCTAACAAGCTCTAGGATCTTGTGCCGGGTGTTCTTGTCATAATTTATGTCTGATTGCGGAGGTCCAAATATTCTCCTTGTAATCAAACAAAATGTGTACCGCGGTCTCAATTACGAGACCGCAAAGACGACAGTTAGGTGAGACTTGTAGTTGTCCCACCTTAAAGTGGCTCCAAATATGATCATATCTGGTAATAATGGCATCAATCTGTCTCGGAGACTTCCTGTCATACTGAACCAGCAGCTTTGTCAGCACAAGATTTAGTCCCGGGTGAAAACGCACACCCAATCTCTGGCCAGGAAATTGTCTTCATCGTTCGATGTGCTCTCCCTTGGTCCATTTTCTTATCGCTCTTCTTTCCGTTCAATGACTGATCGGCAAATGGATTCTCGTAGCACAAGGCAAACAACGGCCCCTTTCTTTGCCAACAGATCCGTCCTCTCATTAACCTCGATCCCCCAATGCCCAGATACCCATCCCAGGTGTACCAAGTTCACAATTGGATAAAACTTCTACGGAGCTGAGGACTTTATTTGCCGCTTGGCTATCTGAGAGAATTAGAATGATCTTACCTTTAAGGTCTTCTTCTACTCCTAGATGTACACATGCTGTGATTTCCAATACCAAGTTCTTCAATACCTTATTGTAGCTCCTCTTCCATTCGTCATGATTGTGTACCCTATAGGCCGTCATTCTCCCCCTCAGACATTATGAAAATATCTAGAGGCGGTTTCTGTGTGAAGTGGACGCGCTAAATTTAAAACCACGAACAATAAAAAATTATCCCTACTAAACAGAAATGAAAAAAAAATTATAAATAAAAGCTGTATGTTTGAAACTTATAAAGTTAAATTATAAACAAGTAATCTATATTAAATAAAACTCTCTCAGTTGTAACAGTATAAGTTTGGCTTTGGATTGTGCAAAAATAAAAAATAAATAAAGAATTAATTCATATTATTAATTCATTTAAGATTTTTTTAAATATCCGGATTATTTGAAGTAAACATAAGTAGTCCCAATATTAATTTAAAAAAAAAAAAAAAAAAAAAAAAAAAAAAAAAAAAAAAGAACATAGAAATACAATCTGTTAAAACTGATTCAAAACCCGATATTTTCGTAATGGTTAGTAGCTCTGAAACTCCCATTTGATTTATATTTCTTACAGACTTTCCGTACAGAAAGCTCTCGTGGAACCGATAGTAGAAACGTCCTAATAATTACATAAAATATTACATTCCCCTCACACCATGTGTTCTCGGAAATAGTGAATCTTAAATATGACAAATGAAATCACGTTTACATTTAAAATAACTGTAAGAGACAATCATTAATAACAAGCAGGACCACCGAAGTAGTCTTGTGAAACACCTTGACTTCATTAATATTCAAAACCATCTTACAACAGACAGGAGTTATATTTTTATACAGAAATTTCGTCTAATTTTGTTTGCAGTTTGTTTAAACTCATTAAAACAACAATTTGACTTCAAAGTGTGACATATACATTGAAGGAACTTTCTGACACACCGATCTGCAAAACCAAATATTAACCAACAATTGTCCTCAACTTCTCAATAATAAATGGTCCAAAATAATTCGTCACCAAAAATATCAGTTCGGTAGTTGTCAATTAAAAATTGTCAAAACATACCTTGCACGCTGTTTTTGAAACAATATACGAGGTTCGTGCCGAAAGTAAGTTCCGTTTGTATTTCTTGCCGCTGCAGCGCTGCGATCGCAGTTCGGCGCATGCGCGATAGTTGCTCTGAGTCAAGGAGAAGGAGATGACGGCGATAACGCCATTTTTACATCGGTTTTTGTTGTTTACACTTTGTATTTGTAGTGCCTGTTTACAATGGCGAAGTTGATTGAAAATCGCACAATTTGTAAAATTAGATTTGTAATTTGTTTTCAGAATGCGAAGAACATTAAATCAGTCGACGTTCATCGGCAGATCTGCCAGTCTACGGATAAAATGTGATGAGTGATTCAGTGGTAAGGAGATGTGTCCAACAGTTTAATGAAGTGCACGATGACGAAGGAAGTGGGCGTCCATCTTTGGTTAGTGACCAAGTTGCTTCGTGCAGTACGAGAAAAGATAAAGAAGATAAAGGAAAACCGGAAGTTTACCATTTCTGCTATTTCTATGGAATTTCATCAAACTTTAAGATCACTTCTTCAGGAAAACAAACTGAGTTAGCCGGCCGGCGAGGTAGCGTGTAAGGTACAGTAGATAAGACAAACTCGTCCATTGATAAGATAACGCTTCACGATAAAACCTCTCATAATTTCATACTGCCCAACTCTATAGAAAATATTTTAAACTCTATAGAAATATATTTGTTTACTTTTAGTATAATATCCCTATAGAAAATATTTTAAAAGTGGCGGGGCTCTTCTAAAAAAGACCCTTTTTCTGTAAAACTGCTTTTTTGAAAACTTTGAGCTAGTTAGTTGTCGAAATCTCTTACAGAGGATAACAAAAAAACAGAGTCAGGGTGTGCACTTGACTTTTAAACACGTTCCGACAAAGACGGTGATGACTTCCTGATCCTGATAATGACCAGGGATGAGACTTAAGTCTCTTATCAAACCGCTGAATCAAAACGACAATCGATGGACTGGAAGACAACGTCGTCACCAACGCAGACTATAGTCAAGCAAATCTTGATAGCTTGAAAAATCATCTGTACTGTCTTTTGGAACAGATGCGGCATTCTACTGATTGAGTTTTTACCGCGATGTGGTAGAAATAATGCAAATGTTTACTGAGAGAAGCTTCGGAAAGTGTGTCCACAATACAGAATAAACGCTGAGGAATACTCACAAACGGTATTGTTTTGATTCACGACAATTGCCCGACCTCACATTTCGAAAGAGACACGACAACTCTTTCTGGACTTTGACTGAGGCCAATTTGACCACCCTCCATACAGCCCTAACATCGCCCCTAGGGACAATCTCTTTTTGCACTTGAAATCGTTCCTTGATGGTCAACAACGATAACGAGATCAAAGAACATGTTACCACATGGTTGACGACACAGTCGGCAACGTCTTATGAAGAAGGCATACACAAACTTGTACCACACTACAAAATGGTGGGAGCTATGTAGAAAAAATCGTTTGATGTTGTAGATATTTTCGCAAAAAAAATAGTTTTCTGTATCTGTACTAGTTTTCTTTTTTATTGCCAAACGGAATTTACTTTCTGGACGTATCTCGTATTTATATTGAGCTTAAACTTCGCTTGTACCATTGACCGGTCTTCGGCGTAAATTGCATTTAAAGGATTAAATAAAACAATAAAGCTTCAAAATTATTTAGAAAAAAATAGTTCTTTAACTTTATGTAATCTTTTAATATGGAGTTTCAACAAGAAATATCTGCTGTTACATTAAATATAAACTGCATTTGATTAACTTGAGCCAAGTTTAATTTTTGTTTTCTAACAATTATTAGTGAACGATAATAATATTGACATTGAATATTGCACGTGGATTTGAGTAATTTCACATTTCTCTAAAGTTTGAACGAAATTAGTAACTACCATTTTGAGAAATTATTTATTTTATAAAAAATCACCCAGCTGATTATTTAAAATACGTACAATTACGAGGTTCAGAAAACAAGTGTAGAACTATTTAAAACAAATTTACTCTACTGGATAAGACTCCTTAATTCACCAATCTCATTTACATAAAGTTGAGAATAATATTTCCTAAAGTTACGATTTTCTAACCTAAGAGAAACGTATCATACAAACTAAAAACATCCGTCAAATTCCTTTCGCACTAAAATAAGACCACCTGAGGTGTTTTAAGAAAAGTTGACATCTATTTAGCACACGCAGCTTCATGAAGGTGTTTGTGTGAATACTAAACCGATTTATCAAACTAAAAATAGACACACCCGACCACGCATTCCATGAGTCGTGACGGTTCGGATGTCAAGATCAAAATTAAGATCGTAAGAATGTCGCCACAACTATTCTGCGCATTCAATCTTATCAAGGCTTTGAGGGAAAGAAATGTCTGCGTCCTTGCGTTGGCTTTACTTAGTTCAAACTTTGTGTTTGACCTATTTCTTAAGTTAGTCACGGAAACATTATTGATGATCGCCAACATGATACATACCCAGCCCCATCATGCAAATAGATTCTCCAAATGTAAAAGTTGGTTTTTAAGCCTTGTAGGAAATGTTAAATTGTATTGGTAGATCAAGGACTCTTATCCAGAAGGGTGTTTGTTTAAAACAGTTGTTACGCAGGTTTTCTGAACCTCGTAATTTTAATATACCACTACTTTCTTTACGTCGGGTTAGGCATAAAGAACCTTTAGATGTGTATAAATTTTAAAAAATCTCCACTCGTTCGCTCGTATCAGTGCCTTGCCCTTGACAAGGACGATACCTATCACATTATCTTGAAAGGTCATGATTCAAAATTACATTTGCTATTCATCGTAGAGTGGTGGAATTGATACCATTAAATATAGAATTATAATCTTCAAATGTGTATCTAATTTAGTGTGTTATAAGTTGAATAGCACAAGAGATATGAACAAAAAACGTATAATGGCCCCCATTTTGACATTTTCAGTTCGTTTTTTTCTAAATGAGCACACACTATAGTCTGCTATAGTGAAAAATGTCATGTTCCTATCTTAATTTTTGTGGCCGCTGTCGTGTTTACGTAAAGACTTATGAACAACCCGATGTCAAAAATAATTGTTTCTGTTTCCTGAGGCCATGAAACCTGGCCATTCAAAAATGGAGGTCGATGATCTTTACGATTACCAAACTAATTTATACTTTGATGAGTTAAAACCACAAGACTTAGGTTTCCGTATTTTAAAAAAGATGAAGTATTTTAAGCTCCTTTACCCCAACATATTAATGTCATTTTTTTTCTGTTGCCGCTATATTTTTCTATATGTGGAACAATACAAAGAATATAAATGGAAAATTGAAATATGTAGGATTTATCGTCTTATCTGTGTAAACTCGTTGCGACTTACTGATTGGACCATTTGTCTGTGCGCGCGGCTCTGACGCTACTAGCCGTTCTGTAAAAGTAGGGCTCTCTCACCCAACTATGTTTGTCTACCTTTCGCGAGACATAATTACAGTTTACAAGATTTTGTAGTGCACATAGAAACATGATGTTTACAAACAAATTTTATGAATTTTTCCTCTGCTAATGACTTGATGCTCTCGAAGCTACATTGAAGACAGGTGAATAATCTACGTCCGGCGCGCCGCGCGGGATCACATGTTTTTGGAAATGAGAGATAACCACTCCCCTCTCCCCCGCCGCGCCATAGGAAGCCGCGCGCAGAGACAAATGGACCCATCAGTACAGACAGACATACACAGGTGTGAAATTGAAAGGGTCCTTGGTTTTATCTAGGGACCTTAATAAAGAGAAATTAATTCAAATGAAATCCATCTTTTAATAATACCTGTCGAATTGTTCGTCTCAAATCTCACAAAAACTGCTTTCAAAACTTATAACCTACGCATTTTTCATTATTTGGTTAAATTAAGTTGTACTCGTCATACAAAAACTATAATATATGATTTTGCACTGCAATTTAATTTCAAATCATATTTTATTTATCCGATTTGTAGGTCACGTCGTGTTCAAGTTAAGGGGTGGAAGAAATAATGTCTGACAGTTTAAACTTGGTCAGCACTAACATATTACTTTTATCAACAAATAAACACACATATTCATAATAATAATAATAATAACTCCTAGTTTTATTTTATACCCCACAGATAATATTTACAATTTTTTTTTGTAATCGATAGATTTTACTCCTTAACTACCCCAAGGACAATTTTTTTATTCCCGGTATATTTTGCTTGTATGCGGGACAATAATAATTTTGTGAAGAATAACTTTTTTTGGTTAGTTTATCCAATATGAAAGCTCGTGAGAAATTTTGTGCAATATTTTTGTAAACTATTTTTCCTATACTACTTAGCTAAACTACCTCGTGATTTTTCTAATCAGTTGTTATAAACATATTTTACTTCATAACAGCTGTTAATATAAACCTATTCTGAGGTTATATTTAATTGCTGCGCTGAATTCTGTTCATTATTTTTTTTTTAACATCTACGACATCCAATCACAGATGTGTCTTCAGCTAAAATGTCTACAAGAGACAAAGTTAAACTGACGCTTCTCGTTAACAGTCGTAAATAAAACTAGTTGTTTGTTTGTAAGCTTTTTATTAGTATGAAAACAATTTAGAGTGGTCGCCAATAGTGTAGGGCAGAATCAGTAGAGCAGCTATTATTGTTTTTACGAGGGAAACAAATCAGAAGCGGATATTTGTAAACATGACGTTCAAGAAGGCAGTAAAATATTTATTGTTTTGGATTTTTAGCAAGACGTTGAATCCATGAAATTGTGTGTTTATAGTATTATTTATGTGAGATTAAATTAGAGAAACATATTGAGAGCTGTGGATATTTTAAATTTCACCAAATGTTTTGTAAGGTTATGTTTAATATAAACCATAAAGTTAGGGCGTTATCAGTCAGCGCACCTCAAGGGAACCTCAAAAACTATATTTCCGCCAACCCCCCCCCCCTGGTTGTTTGATTCTGTGCTACGTATTTGAAAAACTAAAAATTAGCGTGTAATTAATATATATATATATATATATTCAAAATTTAAAGATAATAAAACACTTTTTATTTTGTAAAATCCACTTTTTATTAGTCTAGCCGACCAATGGTTTCGCCTGCTGAGGCATTGACGAAACTGTGATGTTTATTATCTTTAAACATGGAATTCCACCAAGAACTTTCGGTCTCAACAGTAATGAAAATGAATCAAAATTTCTATGAACATACCGTTAAAATTAAAAAAATTGTCAACAATGGCCTCTAGTGGCTGGACTTTTGTTGAATTTAACAAAAGAAATTAATTGAACAGAAAGTTTAAACGAAATCAGTTCAGACCGACAAACAGACGGACATCATTCTCAAAATCATTTCTTGGATTCGGAGACCTCTAAACACATATTTTCGTAAAAAAATGGTCGCCAACATTGTGAATCATTACGTAACTTTCTCTATACAACGAACATGTTAGTTAAAACTAAATATTTGTACGATAAATTTTTAAAAAATATAAAAAATTAACGAAACAAATATTTTTTCAACATATAAAATTGAGAAACCATTTAACTTATAATATAAATTTATAATTACGATCTTTAAATCAACACGATACATATTATTACATTACAAGCACTTCTAACTTTTTTGTTCAAGACATTGTGTATTGAAAAGAACAGATTACAATTTATCTTATAAAACTGCTTTTACTTAGTTTTTGATTTTATTATTAATTGTTTTAATAATATTTGAACAACAATTTTTTTTAAATATATAAAATTAACATTATATATATATTTTTCCAAAATGAGAGATAAAATACTGCAAGGAAAAACATTGCATTATCTCACTGGCTCATCTCTAATCTAAATAAAAACTAACAACACCAAATAGTCATACAAATGTCAGTTCAGCATTAGTTAATCAAAATATACCATAGGCACTGAATTGTAAAATATATTTAAATAGGGTCTAAATTCACTTCGCTTTTACCCACGGAGGTTTTTTTGTCAATTATTCCTGTAATCGTTTATGACTTGCAATTTTACACTCGTGTTTGGATCGTTAATCATCAAATTCACTTAAATTAAAACAAAATCAGTGAAGCGGATTTTGAGACATTAGGTCTTTAATAGTCGATTTTTGGTTCCTTATTGATAACTCATAATATTTATTTTATCGAGAAACAAATAGTGTTTATTTTTTGGAGAAATAGCGACCAATATGTTTAGGTCGTAAAAGGCTAAACTTGAAGAAAATTTATCTAAATATTCAGACCCTTATTTTAAGAAAATTTTATTTACGTTTTGTTTCTTTTCTTACGTCAGCTATTCCTAATTTTAAGTTATTGGAAAAATGAATACAAAACATCTTAAAATATGGCAATATATCAAGTTTGATTAAAATCAGTCCAGATGTCACACATACATCTTTAAAAAACTACTATTTTTGTGGACTCTGGTAACTTCGAAACAAATGTTTCCGCTAAAAATTCCACAATTGTTCTTCAATTTTTACTAAAATATGTAAATTCTAAAATTAAAAAAATAATTAAACTATTGGTATATCGTAAACAATTAATCTATCGAAAAAGGTTTAAATACTAACTTAGCTTGCATTAGATTCTAGCAAGTTTTTATTCGTTGCACAAATTATTTGTAGTCCTACATTAGTATTTACACATCCTGGACTATGGCTACTTACATCTTTTTATCTTGATTGAACAATGGAAAATCGCTTCTTGAAAAGCTTCAAACGTCAAATGTTCGACACTTTGGGCGCAAATTCCATAAAAAGTTAAATAACTGGCAGCCATGTTGGAAAATGTTTGCTATTTTTCAGTTCGTAAAACAAAGTAAAAACGGTCCCCATTTAAAGTTTTTCATCAGATTATTAAGTTAACGATATAACTATATCGCCCACAATAAAAGAACTTTTATTACAGAGGAAAAATCAATTTCAATTAACAAACTAAAAAAAATATTTCCCACCCTCCACCCACATCAAATTCTGGTGATTTTTCCCCAAAAAAAGTGATTATAAAATTCAAATTGATTCATAAAATGTAAACATATGTAGGTTCTTCTACTTTGTGTATATTGTCTCTTAACATAACACCTTTAACTACTTACTATTAAAACCCAACTCTCCCCTCGAACTTTACATCCAGACAGCCAACTTTCAGTTAATCTAACTCTGCTGATAGTAATTATTAAAATTAAAAGTGCCCCAGTTAGTAAAGTTACAAAGGAATAAAAACAAGAACTTGAAATGAAACTGTTCGACGTCGGCAGCTTGTCTCACAAAGAAGGCTAAATTATTGCCAAAGTGGATTGGATAACTTTATGAAGGACCTGAAAAGAGAATTTAATAAATAGAGATCTTCCAGCTTATGCTGTCCAAAACCAATGTACTTTTGTTCCGCAACTCGTATTTTCGAAATCGATTATGTTGTTAAAGATACGCTGACATGATAAAACGTGAATTCCTTTCCTGTATTACACAGTACGTACATGACCCTCAGGGGCTCACTTTAGTGAGTACGGGTTCGGCAATACCGAGAGAATTTAGCTAGATCTACATTTCCGTTTCTCATCTTTCCTATCAGGTCCCTTTCGTTTTTTCCTACCCTGACTTTACTGAAATATTCGAAACCTAGGTTAGGTGAGCTTAGATTAGGCTAGGTTAGGGTAGGTTAGGTGTGGTTAGTTTAGGCTAGGTTAGATTATGTTAGGTTAGGCTAGGTTAGGTTAGGTTAGGCCATGTTAGGGTAGGCTAGGTTAGGTTAGGTTAGGTGAGCTTAGATTAGGCTAGGTTAGGGTAAGGTTAGGTTAGGTTAGTTTAGGCTAGGTTAGATTATGTTAGGTTAGGCTAGGTTAGGTTAGGTTAGGCCATGTTAGGGTAGGTTAGGTTATGTTATGCTACGTTATGTTAGGTTATGACATGATAAAACATGAATTCCTTTAGTGTACTACGCAGTATACGACTTTAGGGGCTCACTTTAATGAGTACGGGCTCAGCAATACCGAGAGAATTTAGCTAGATCTACATTTCCTTTTCTCATCTTTCCTATCAGGTCACTTTTGTTTTTTCCTACCCTGACTTTACTGAAGTATTCGAAACCTAAGTTAGGTGAGGTTAGGTTAGGCTAGGTTAGGGTAGGTTAGGTTAGGTTAGTTTAGGCTAGGTTAGATTATGTTAGGTTAGGCTAAGTTAGGTTAGGTTAGGTTACGCCATATTAGGGTAGGTTAGGTTAAGTTATGTTAGGTTAGTTTATGACATGATGAAACATGAATTCCTTTAGTGTACTACGCAGTATACGACTTTAGGGACTCACTTAATGAGTACGGGCTTGGCAATCCCGAAAGAATTACGCTAGACCTACATTTCCCTCTCAAGTCTCTCTTTTTTCTTTTCTACTGTGGCGTTATTGAAGTATTCGACACCTAGGTTATACTAGGTTAGATTAGGTTATGCTAGGTTAGGTTAGGTTAGTTTAGGTTAGCTTAGATTATGTTAGGTTAGGCTAGGTTAGGTTAGGTTAGGTTACGCCATATTAGGGTAGGTTATGTTAAGTTATGTTAGGCTAGATTAGGTTAGGTTAGGTTAGGTTAGGTTAGGTTAGGCTAGGCTAGGTTTGGTTAGGCTAGGTTAGGGTAGGTTATGTTAGGCTAGGTTAGGTTAGGTTAGGTTAGATTAGGTTAGGTTAGGCTAGGCTCGGTTAGGTTAGGGTAGGTTAGCCTAGGTTAGGTTAGGTTATGACATGATAAAACATGAATTCCTTTAGTGTACTACGCAGTATACGACTTTAGGGGCTCACTTTAATGAGTACGGGCTTGACAATACCTAGAGAATTTAGCTAGATCTACATTTCTCTCTCGTCTTTTTTTTTTTTTTTTTTTTTTCATCTCTCTCATATTTCCTATCAGGTCTCTCTTGTTCTTTTACTACTCTGATATTATTGAAATATTTGACGGCTAGACTAGGTTAGATTAGATTAAGTTAGGTTAGATAACTTACATTAGATCAAGCTAGGTTAGGTTATGTTAAGTTAAGTTAGGTCTTTATTTTATGTTATTTTCTACCTTTCACTTACCCAGTATACGAAAAAGTTTGGTGAATGTTAAAAATGTCTAACTTCAGTTTTTGACTGATCTTCACGTAGCCATAGGAAATCGAAAAACTTATTTTCGTCACCCCATCCGTCCGTCCTTGTAGTCGTCTGTATTTAAGCACGATATCGGACACAAAAATAAAATATAAGAGCTCAAATTTGGTACGGAGCTCCTATACTGAGCTAATGTAGAACCCTATTGAAGTTCTGAAAAATCTATTGAAAATCATGCAAATGGCTGCTCATGTTAAACTTACAAGACACAAGAGATACTGCATGTAATGGTAATCTCACTTCTCTAAGATGACAAATACCAAAGGTAATTCGAACCATGACCTTTCTAAACAGTGTGATAGTCATGTAGTTACAGATCCGGTAGGGGCGAGATACCAACACGAGCGTATCGAGTGGAGGGTTCTTCACATGTGTACAGCTTCGAGGCACGTCAAGGTCAAGAGAAGACTCCGTTAAGAATTAGTGATATACATAATTTTCGCCATGCCGCCCGCCTTCTTTGTTGTCTGTATATTGGGAGGGGGGGATTAACAGTTTTTATAGTCTGTATACCATAACTTGGCGTCTAAACCCTTGGGGTTTACCTACGAGCGGCCGGAACCGTCCCCCCGTCGCTCCCTTCCTCACCCAGCTATTTCGGTGATGAGTCACCTACTAGCGTTATCACTGTACTGTTTAACTTTTTTATGGGAGACACAATTTTAAATTTTTTTCAGCAGTTAAAATATTTAGGAAAATTTAAGCAAATTGATACCAAACACGACACTATTCCGTTTGTAAAAGCCGCCAGTAGAAAGCTCTTTACACAGCTACTTTTTGCATAATCACATACTTATTATTTACATGTTTACGTACTATTTTTAATAATATATGTTCGACATACAAATGTTAAACAGCCGCCATGTGGTAAACGTGCAAAACAAAGTCCTGCTTTTTAGTACATTGATAAAAGGTCACATAAATATGTATACCAAATTTGGAGTCGTTATCTAATTTATCTCCAAAAAATATTTTTTATAAAAAACACAAAATGGCGGACAGACGGAATACTAAACAATTTAGGACATATGTTCATTGCAACTTTTTTACTTATTTACCCAAAGATTCCTTAACTACATGACTACACTGTTTTGGGAGGTCATGATTCGAATTAACTTTTCTATTTGTCATCTTGGAGAAATTTGGTTACTACACGTACAGAAATGAAATTTGGAAATTTTTATGTAATTTAGTGCGTCACAAGTTCAATAACACATAAGATATAAACAAAAAACTGTTTAAAATAGCCACCATTTTGATATTTTGAATTCGATTTTTCTGAATATCATAGCGTTCTATATGATCACACTATTCCACAAACCAAATTCTAAATTTCTACCTTCATTTTTTGGCCACTACAGATGACAGCGACGACGGACGGATATTTCGAAAATTACTTTTTCAATTTCTTGAGGCCATTTAAACTTAAATAAATTTTGTTACTAATAATCATTTACAATAACTGTATCTCAGAAAGTCTGTGCAACGTTTATTCACCTTTTGTTAATTTAATCAATAGGTACAGATGATTCAGAATTAAATCAGACTCCGCTTTGTTTAACCCTAACATTCAAGTTTGTCTCAAAATTGTTCGAGTGGTTAATAAACAATGTGCATTCGTGTCACAAACATAAACTGTTTGTGTGTGTTTGACAACGATGAGACTGTATTCTTGAGAAGGGAGTGTTTTCCTCAGATTTTAAATATTCTACTGTTGTACTTAAAGTTTTGAATTATTTTATTCCTGAACGCAGACCGTTTTATTATCACAGAAACTTTAATAATCAATAGAAACCAAATTTTTATACCTCTTATGTGTAAAATATTTGGCCATCATTTTCAATTTGGCAAATTACTTTAAATGGTATAATCCATTTTGTTTATATACAGGGTGATTCGGATATGATTCAACTGCTAAAAATAAGATAAAAAGTTCATAAAAACATAGGTGTGGAAACGCTTCGTCGGCCGTTTTGTGTTTAAAAAAAAAGACACTATATCTTTGGAAGTATGTAACCTTTTACCAACATACCAGAAAACCAAAACTTTATTTTGTATATTTTCAAAATGGCTGGCGTTTAAATGTTTAATATTGATTATTAAGAAAAGCAACGGTTATCCTTTTTTAACGAAAAACTTCTTTTTTTTTAATTTTATTATTATTTTGTGTTTATTGTAGATCAAAAGATGACAGACTTATCGACAAAAACCTAAAAATTTGATTTCTTGGAAAATGTTTATAACATTCAAGAATAGCCTAGACAAAAAAAGAAAACAATTTGGAATTCCCATATTTTTATCTCCAAATCTTTTTTACTTTAGACCTGAAGAATCAAAAAAGCAAATTCCTATTTACAGTACACTGTATTTGTTTATTGGCTTTATTCACATCAATTAACTCAGAATTACATTTAACGAATTGTGTTTTTCGACTACATTTTCTAGGGTTTCTCAAAAACTACAACAAAAGGATGAAAATAATTTGCGATATTTATTAAAACTATTATTTTCAAATTAAAAAAATGCATAAAAAATGTTATCAACTTATTTTTTTAAATGTATTTTAAATTAGATTTTTTTTTTTAAATCCCAAATGCAATTTAGGGTTATTTTTCACCCATGAAGGGATGAAAATATATTTTTTTAGTCTTAAAACGTAGGGCATATATTTATTCGAAATATAAAGCAAAATGTAAATAATGAAACTTTTTCGTACTTTTTATTTTACTGTGTTTTAGGGGATTTTTTTAACACTAATTAAATGTAAATAAATAAAATGCAAAAAATATATATCCAAACGCGGGTTTTTTGTAGTTAAATTTCGTTGTTTTCAACCCCTGAAAGGGGGTAGTTTTTGTTAAAGGAAGAAAATATTATTTTTAGTTGTAAAATGACTGTTTATTACTTTGAATTATCAATTCTACTGCAAAATGTAACCAAACATTTTATCATGCATTTTTCCATTTTTCCTATTAAGGGTGTGATTTTCAACCCCTATGATTTACCCTAAGAATAAATTTTGGCTCAATTTTCATTATCTTACTAAAAATTCCCATTATTACTCAAATAAGGTCATTTCATAAAGTTATTTAAGATTTTTAATTATATTATTGCAAAAAACTCTTAAAAGGGGTGTTTTTTCTGCATTTTTAGGGATTCCTCGATTTTCGTAACCAGGGACTCAAAAAGGTATAATGAAAGCAGTCTCTATTCGTGGCATGAATTGAACAATGTTACCCCGCGTTTTGAATGAACTATAACCTAAAGTTAAAAAAACCATTCCAAATCATATATCACATGACAATGTAATGATTTTTTTTTAAATTACACAAATCCAAAATGGCGGTCAAACATTCTAAATACGTAAGCTATTAAGAGTGTAATCAGTAAGAATGGGGTGTTTTCTGAAGATTTTAAATATTCAACTAAAGTTTTAAACAATTTCACCCTTAATGCAGCCTGTTTTATTATCATAGAAACTTTGTAATGTGTCTGGGATCAAAGTAAAATGTCGAGGTCATGGATAAACTTTACGCGTAATTTCTGTGATAAGTATTTTATTTATTAAAACCTTAATACTGAAGAAGTAATAAAAGCCTGCCTCAACTTTATTGTCTACCTTCGTTTAAAACTTTCTGGGCATTTATGTAACTTTTACACGAATTTTATGATCCCCTTTAAGACAGTGGGGCCTTTGAAGCGTAGTTTAGGACACGATCTACATTAAAAGTAAATATTTTGTTAATGTAATTACGCCTGCTTTACGTTTATAAATACGTAACGTATTCGTTCAATTTGACTCAAACCAAAATGCTACATAATACAGCTGTTATTCCTGATTTATTTTTCTTTCTAATTTTGAGGTTATGTATTTAAAGCTTGCATGATTACATAACCAGAATTAAAATTTCCATTTTTTCACCTGAAACCTTTCGAAACGTCGTATTTGTTTTTATATACAAAAATGATCAAAAAGTTCAGAAATATGATCAAAATAGTCTACAATACTAAATTTCATTAAAATCAATCTACCCGTTTGTGTTATAAAACACTGCACATACAGACAGACAAAAAAACCACTATTTTTAATAAGAGAACATCAAAACGATTATATCCACAGTATATATCAAGAGAAAATATGTGGATCTTTTTTTATTTCGCAATTTATTTTCTTGTATTTATAAACAAGTCAAACATTTTAAGAAACTGGTGGTTTTGACTTTCCAATTACTAAATAATAAAAATATTATAGTAATTCTAAATTTTAGAATGGTCGTTTTAGATGGTTCTAAATGTTTTCAGCGTCTAGGAATAAATACGCTGTCATAAAAAAAACTTAATATTTTAATTAACTATATATTATTTGTTTCTTAACATAGTACAAATAAATTACATAAATTCCTTTGAAAATAAGCGGGATTTATTTTTTTTAACTTAAAATTAGACCAAGTTCTTACGTGTTAAGATTATTAAGAAATGTGTTCGAAGTGTCTGACAATCTCTTCCTGGAGAATAAGTAATCCTTCCTCTACATTATGCGTTTTCTTAACGCATAGGTAAGCATTTTTTAACGTGTCGACATTTATGTTAGCTACGTTTTGAATAATTTCTTTTGTCTACAGTTGTTGACAAAGTGGCATTTTGTTCATTTAAATTAGTTTGCAAAACAGCTGATTTCTCAACAATTTCACTTTGCCCACTACTTTGCTCACTCCGAATGGCAACCGAACAAAACG
Source organism: Aphrophora alni (assembly GCA_963513935.1). Lineage (NCBI taxonomy): Eukaryota > Metazoa > Arthropoda > Insecta > Hemiptera > Aphrophoridae > Aphrophora > Aphrophora alni. Next base: position 16,398,608 of record OY740771.1, read on the forward strand.
AAATTTATGTTAAGTTTATTTGAATTGATTTATAATATACAGGAAATGTCCCTTATGTATGTTAGATTAATTCTTACGTGTAAAATAACATAAATAAACAACAAAACAACGTTTTAAAGTTGGAAAAGGAAGTAATTATTCATAAAGATGATTGACAGTGTATGTACACGGAGAGTATTAATTTTTCGTTTGCCGAGTTTTGAAGTTGGCAATCCCGTTTCCTCAACAATACACCTAAGTTAATTGTAATATTCATAAATAACCTCAGTTTTGACATGAGGTTGAACACTATTGTATTAAATTAACGTTTTATTAAATTGTGTTACTGCTGAAGTATGTTTTTTATTTGTCACAAAATAACAACTGTAGACAAAGTATAATGTGCAATTCGTTAGCAAAGTGTCTTTTTTAAACTCGATAAAATTGACGCACTCGGCAAGCCTCGTGCGTCAACATTTTTCTCTCGTTTAAAAAAGTGCCACTTTGCTCACTAGTTGCACAAATAACTATTTTCAATTCTTGGATTGAACATATTGATGTCCCCAACGGACCCGGTGGTTTTAAACTTAACAGCCTTTTATGCACCGACTACACTGCAAAGTCCGTCCCTCAAACCGTTGCGAGTACGAAACTTTCTGAAACCAGATGATAAACTCCGTTCACATTCATAATAACACTGATTCAATGCAACGCGTTTTTGTAAAGGTAAAATCATAATAGAATAAAAATTAAAAAAAGATTCCTGTGTTTGAAATTAGTCACCAATGTGAAAACTCGTTTCTATAGCAACAAATACAAATAAATAGTAATAAAACAGCTGATTTTTTAATAATATTTTTGTCGATGGTACAAGTTTTGATGCAATTTAAATTATGATTATAATTATATCTGCTAGGATCTAGATAATTAACTTAAACACAATCTTCTGCCAATTCTGGGATTTTCTTATTTGTAATAAGACGTGATTTTTGGAGTTTCCCAAAACGCGTCGACAAGTATAAATAAGAAGAAAATGCTAGAATGAGCGGAAAATTGTACTCAAATTAAATTTGATGGAATTATTGATTTTTTTTTTTAATGTATTGAGTGTTTAAGAATTTACAAAGTTAATTAAATTTTATCTCGGTTCATAATTTTTAACTTTAAAATCCAGTAATGTTGCATAATGTAAAATATTGTTTACCATTTATGTTGAGTTCAATTTAAAAGAAACGCTCGTTATTAAAATTGAAGACAATGAAGATTTATTCGTGACAACTTTAGTAATAAAACATTACTCGTCGAGTCGTAAAATACGTTCTCGCCTAGATCGAGTTGTACCACAAGTTTACAAAGGCTGTAAAACAATAAACATACAATGTACAGTCTTCTGTATAACTTTAGTTATAAATATACGCATCAAACACTGGATCTGTATATATGTGAGATTAGTTTACAGTAAAAAAAAGAGAGAGAGAGAGAGAGAGAAAGACGCGGTTGAGTGATTGAATGTTTTTATTTAGAGGCGAAGCTAGAACCATTAAGTTTTAAGTAAACAATAATTTCCAGTACAGTACTTAAAAAGAAAAGAGGTTAAAATAAAGTAGAATGAATAAATCATTATTAACGAAGCAAAATAAGGGTTATTTATACAATTATAATAGTTGAATATTCTGATTTAAAGGTATTGAATAGTTGAATATTCTGGTTTAAAAGCAATTGAATAGTTAAATATTCTGGTTTAAAAGGTATTAAATAGTTGAGTATTCTGCTTTAAAAGGTATTGAATAGCCAAATATTCTGGTTTAAAGGTATTGAATAGTTGAATATTCTGGTTTAAAAGCAATTGAATAGTTAAATATTCTGGTTTAAAAGGTATTAAATAGTTGAGTATTCTGCTTTAAAACGTATTGAATTGCTAAATATTCTGGTTTAAAAGATATTGAATAGTTCAGTATTCTGGTTTAAAAGTTATTGAATAGTTTAATATTCTGGTTTAAAAGGTAATTGAATAGTTGAATATTCTAGTTTAAAAGGTATTGATAGTACAAGAGTATACTATATTCGAATATTATAATAAAATGAATATACAAAGTTTCTATACTAAGGATTAACTCCCGTTATTGACAAACCAAGAATACGAAAAATATGATGGACTTAAGAGGTAACATAGCCATGGACAAGTTGGAAACAATCTAAATATACCTAGTGTCTCACGTAAAGTGAACCAATAGCTAAATTTGAACTATATATCTGACAGCTTACTTCTAAAGATGGAACTCCCCTTACTTTAACGTCACTTTTTTGGAGTGCATTAAATTTTACAAAACTTTTCTAATATGGTGCCCAACTTAAACATTTCTTAAAGAAACCCGTATATTTTGATGATTTAGTAGAGAAACTGTCATTTTAAGACTTTTTTTTATACGTTACTTTTTTTTTATAAACGTAACCATTAACCGCTAGAGCTCAACGTCATTTTGACTTTCTGTGCTGAAACATAAATGTTTTGAATCAATTTACTATTTTTTGATATTTATAGTAATATACAAATATAGTACAAATATAGTAATATATTTACTGTACTATTTTTATGTAAGAAAGTAAAAGAAGAATAGAGAATAAAGTAAATGAGAGTAAAATAGAACCTCTAGTCCTTGAATACACTAATAGCGTAAGGGCTTGAAGAGAACAAGAGTTACTTAAGAGAGACTTGGAAAGAACGGTCACATCGGTTGCGATCTAGGATCACCGTGGTTGGGTCTAGAGCTCCGAGAGTATCCTCGGTTGCTGATGGGGCTCACCACGTTCCCAACTCATGAACACGCGCGAAAGGCTTAGATGTTCGGCAAGTAAAGTGAGACGCGTTTACCCAGACGTTCCGGAAGTCGAATCTGTTACCGAGAGGAAGATCGACGGAGAATAAGTTACTTCCAGGTTTTCCTTAAGATAGTTTTGTGTGGCGTTCTGGTTTATCCTCGATAGGCTGTTAAACCACAAATTAAAGTCCGGTTCTAGTAATTCTCTAGATCTACGGTGTTACGGTGGAAACCTCTAACTTTGCCGGTAGAACTAGTTCTCCAGTATGTATTGGTAAATTAATATTTATAAAATTATTTTCATAGCTGGTTCCCTGGTGTGGTTATTGGTTTGGCAGTGTTAAAGGAGATAAGGTGTAATATAAAAGTGTAGAGAGATCCGTGGACCTGAATTACAAAACGTGGTGGGTAAGATAATCTTACCCATTAACCCACGATATCCGCCATTACCCTGGTACTACCTGTCATAACTTATAAGCAGACGATGAAAGTTATAGATTTAGCTAGGGTACCTTGGGATTACTACACCCGGACCCTTTGAGGGGAACAATATCTAGATTATACATTCAAAATATATCGAACACAACCTGTAATCGAATTCCTTCAGATAAAAACACCAATTATTAAAGATGTTTAGAAATTGGTTCTAGATTGATCAATTTTTTCTCTAAAGACCCAAACAAAACGTTTTGGACGCCATCTCTTCAAAAAAGCTGGTTCGTGAAGTTCACGGTAAAAAACAATAAAATCGGCCGTAGGGTTGTTTTTAAAATACTTAATTCCACAAATTTTGCTCTACCGATTTCGTTCAAATTTTGATAAATATTAATGACTCGAACCCGAGTGGAAATTTATAATTAAAACAATACTACAGTTCGGCAACGAAGCTTGACCACCGTTTGTAAGAGCTGGATGTAATCAAATTCGACAATCGTCGAGGACAATGGCACAAGAGAAACAAGTTCAAACCGTAATTTAAATATTGGAATATTTTTGAATATAGTATCCATGATGTTTGAATAGCAACTCTTTAAATCCATATTTAAAACCTGTATTTAATGATTTAATGTTTTCCCACAGTTTATTATATTATAAATTGACTCTAATCGAATTCCATAGATAAACATTATCAATTTGTGATCATCCAGGGAACTCTTTCGTTCCCAGAGACGTACGATAGTTTCAAAAGATTATTAACAATAGATCTAGGAGTCATTGATAACTTTTAAATTTACGTTCAAGTCGTAAACCTAAAGGAAACTTCCTCAATTAAACCTGGACTACTTGACGACTTTCTGAAGTATTGTCGTAGGTTCGGGAAGCGTAACTTGACGTCATAAAATGGAATAAAACTGTCATTAAATTGGGAAATGTAATAAAATTGCAATTGCAGTAAACCACAACAGACAGTTTCTGGTCTACATTTTATGTGCTCCAGATTTACAAAACAATTATCTATAATACTTGAAGCTGATTTAATTGTTTTTCATTATTCTTTACTGCTCGGATCATTTTAGTATAAGCTTGTGATTGCTGATTGTGAAGGATTTAATCTTGTTATTGAGATGAGAAATGAGGGATTTTGAGTGCCAATTGTTATGTTTAAAATATAAGTTTATAAATTACAGTGTCATTACTCGTGAGTTGAAAAGAACAATAACTATTTAAAGTAATACTAATTTGTACGTCATTTAGGTTATAAACTATTTAAACGAAACACAATATTCTACAATTTATCGAGTCTTGCCGACCATAGTTTCGCTAGTTGGGATTTTCGAGACAGCTTAACACAGACTAAATATTCTGTTTGTGTGTTATTTAACGTGGTGTTGAACCAAGTACCTCGTGTTGTTAATATAAATCGTATAAACTATCGTTTCAACATTGTTTATCTTCCACCGAGCGGCCAGTGGTCTGAGCAGCGCATCTCCGGTTAACAAGGTCAGAAGGGTTTCGCGGGTCTAGAGGCTTTTTTGAGCGGCACATTTTCTGCTAAAAGAGATTTCTAAGATAGCTCGTTATAGGTTAGGTTATGTTCGAAATTGACATGTTTTAATCACCTCACTTTAGTTTTAAAAATTTACTTTGAAGATTTTAAAAACTAACACTCAAAGTTTTCAAAACCTACATTGTTTTTACTCTTTTTCCTAAAAGATTTATTGGAACGTGTCTTAGTACTACCATAAATCTAAAAATGTTGGCGTATGCAACATTGACAAACGTAATAAACTTTTAGGCAGAGTGTCTCAGTTAGAAACATTTATAAGAGTTCAGGGAGGATAATATGCCACTCAACGCCACCTGTCAAACTCTTCCGACTCTTGTCAATTGGAGATGCGGGGCTCAGGCCACTGGCCGCTCAGCGGACACAACTAAAAGATTGATGTCTAGTTTTCTAGGTGCACAGAGTGATTGGAACAGGTGTAACCACTGTTTTGTTCGATAAGTTCAAAATTTTTCTTAAAAAACTTTTGTTTTATAGTTAAACTAGAGGTATTACCCATTTGTTTTCATATCGTACCATCATTTTTCCAATATAGTGGTCAGTTCTCATTTATTTTCTAAGGCAGTTTTGGAAAAAGCACATTATTTTAAGACTTTTTTAATGTTGAGTGGTTTTTTTTTCATATCTTTAACTGTTTAGATGCTATAAGCGCTCAAAGTTGTGAAAATACAAGGTATAAAGCGTTTCCAGAGGTACATTTTTGTACCTAAAACAGTTGAACCGAATTGAAAATTGAAATATGTATAGACTGTAATGTTTTAAAAAAATATTAAAATTGGTACGACTGAAACATTTTTAAGAAATTAATTTTTTTCTGGATTAAAATAATGTTGGCAATACATTTTATAAATATCAGGAAGTTATTTGATAATCTATATTTACTAAAACACTTGTTATGCAAATTTATCAATGCTAAACAGTTTCGAAAAATTATGTTGACTTTTTCGAAGAGGCGATTTACTGACATTCTTTTATTGAACATTTTTGATAATTGTCTAGAACATCACTGGCTTACACCGGGATTTGTAATTATTACTGGATGTAATAGACCTTGTAAATAAGATATTATAGCCGGTGGGAAATGATTAACAGTGCTTAATAATATAATTTTCCTTAATTCACAAGGTGTTATAGATTTAGTTATAATAAAGAGATGGTGTAAGACAGTGGATGTTCTAGAAAATTATGATTTATGTTTTATATCGATAATTCCGTTATTCCTCAGCCTGTAAAACAAATAAAAATAACAGTAAGTCTTATTACACTTTTTACCCTAAAAAATAAGAAAAAAGTCTCTGGAAATAGCTTTAATGTGGGAGTTTGTTTAAACATGTCTCTTAAACTGTTAAAACTATCGAAAAATACCTCATAATTTAAAAAGTCTTAATATAGTGTGTTTTATCCAAATCGTTACGCAAAAACTTTATTTAAAACATTAAGAGCTGATCGCCATATTGGAAAAATGGTGGGTCATATGAAAATTTTGGTAAAACATTTAATTTTAACTCCAAAAATTCCTAGGGTTGGCTTGTATACCTCAAAGTTTTTGTACTTATCGAATAAAACCGTGGTCACACCAGTTTCAGTCACCCTGTATATATATTTATTTTGAGGTCCCATGATTCCTCAAAATGAGGTTTCAAGAATGCTGTCTGTCAGTTTGGTCTCCGTAGATTTTTGGTTTTCTATTTTCCTTTTAAGGATTGGTGAATGGGAAAATTTGTCCAATGTTTTTATACCATTTATTAGCTTATATCTATCCTACTCCCAACAAACCTTGTTTTGAGAATATTTCAATGAATTATTAAAATCTTCAATCCACTATATTAATCATCTAAATTACGAACGCTTCTAAAATTGTTGTTTTAAAAAATAACAAATAGGCTGACGTAAACATACAATAGATTCTAGCTAACAATGTAAACAAACACAACGATGGTATCACCATGACTACCGTTTAATACAAACTTGTTGGGGTGTTAAATGCAATTAAGCAATGCTCGCTATCGAATCAACATTAATTTGTAAATTATTCCCAACAAACTGAACATTGAAACTATTTTAACGACCAGTTAAGGGTGTTAGAAGGGGGTTTATATATCGGTTTTACTAGGTTTTAATTTAATTAAAATCCACTTCCCTTATTAATATTTGTTTTGTTCGACGCTTACATGTGTTTACGTAATATAAGTGCAACTATCAGCTTTATGCTGTTAGAGAAAAGAGTTTAGTACATGAATAGAATGTATTTTGATAGGTTTAAAAATGTTTAATTAATTTAGAGAAAAATAAACTATGTATATTCTTCCTGCAGTTTCTGTTTTTAAAGTTGGCGAAAAACTATGATTTTGAGAAGAGGTACAAAATGTTAATGTTTTCACAGGACCAAATTAATTGTTTCTGCAGTTTTTATAGTTTATACGCATAAACGTTTAAAACAAACTATTATAAAATTCAGTAAAATGTTTTATAATATCCATAATTTTTTTAACTAAGCCACGGTATGCGTTATTTTTCTTTTTAACTCGAGAAAATCATTCTAATATGTTTTTCAGTTTGATTTTTAACTGATAATTAAGTGTCGACTATATTGAAACAGACATTTTTGTTAACTTGTTCGTGCAATGGCAAGTAGAATCTGTATTACGTTTTGTCGAAATAGGTTTACAAGTTTCCAAAAAATGAACAAAAACAATACAAAATACCGTAACCGGTTTTGTTCTAAATGTATTGTTCTAGAAGCTGAGGCCAAACTGAAAACTGAAATTTCCTTTACGACAGTGATCAAAATATTTTTACGATTTGTCTCCCAAAAAAATTCTTCCTTTAGTTAAAAATGATTTAAATATATTTTTTAAAAATATTACTTAAACGATGTTTAATTTTAAAGGAACTTGTTTTTCTGTTCTCTTAATAAATTGCAAATTTGTAATTAAATGAAATAACTATAATATAGCCTACACAAAAATAGAATTATAAACCAAAAGAAAGGTTTAGTTTTAAAAAAAACACGTTAATCTGTATAAATGATAACATAAAAATAAAAATAATATGCAAAAACATTGGCCTACCGTTTTAATTCTCCCATACTAACAAATTTATTCAAATATTTCTAAATTACTTGTACATAAAAAAGGATCCCCTTTATCATTGTTTGTGAAAATTTTATAAAAATGTTTTATAAAGTATTCTATTTTTAAATAAAACGAACATTGTCTTTACTTGTGTCATTAAAATATGTATTATTCTTATTTGATCAAAATGGAATTTGTAATAATAGCGGGTTAATTGCATTTACTCAACTACAATTCCGTCCCTTGCAATTTTGGATTACAACAATTGCCGGAATTCTGTAAAGCCGAATTTAAGTTTTTTACGTTCAGAAATGGTTTATTCTTTTACACCCATAACAAGATTTTTACGAAACATGAAGACCTTAAAAAAGTATAGTTTGATCAAAATCGTTTCAGAAAATTTTATATATTAGCAATTTAAGTTTTGGTACTAGTGCAGCTTCCAAACCTTTAAAAAAAACCACCCCGAGATACAAGCAAAATATCCTTACATTCCACATTCGATCAAAATTGGTTAACCCAGTTTGGTTGTAGCTGACAGCACTACATCGTTCAAAACGATACATTCTCCACTCATGGCAGATGATTTTAAAATTAATGGAGCAATGAAAAATACAACTTAAATTTTTTGTTCTTTTCCTTCCTCCATCATTAAAGTGTCTTCACATTACAGTAAAATAATATATACTACAATGTGCGGAGATAATTCAGGCGATGGTTATATGGGTTAAAATAAAGAAAGAAAATCCGCCATTTTTCTTTTACTTAGTAATTTATATCTCTATAACGGTTTAACCGATTGAGTAGAAATTTTGTACGGTAGTCATCAATGTAAAGACTTAGTTTAAAACACATAACCAACTTGTGCCAATAATTTGTTTCTAAATGAGGGCCATTTAAATATTTCAAATGAAAATAACTCATTTAAATTTATTTTAATTTAAAATTTTCAAATAGCCGCCATTTTGAAACAGATTACTTGAAACAAGTTGGTTATTTTTCAAACTAGGTCTTTACAGTGATAAGTACCGTGCAAAATTTCAACTCGATCTGTTACGCCGTTCTAAATATAAATTATTAAGTAAAAACAAACAAATAAATAAATATTGAGCTTGACTTGTGAGATAATATTAAATAAAATAAAACTCAAACACAACACTATAAATAACATACTATAATGATCATATTTAGTTATAGTTTAGTTATTGTAGCTCATGTATCACTGAGGATGGCGACTTTGTTGTTGAAAAGCGTTTGATTAAGAAACGTAATTGTTGTGAGATATTGTGTTCGAGTTTTATTCTATCAACAAAATAAATGGCGGTTAGCTGGTAAAATAAGCATTTCCGGACATACGTTTACTGGAATTTTTCCCTTTATTTTGAACCCATACAACCCACCCTCTGAATTATTTCCGCGCATTATAGAAACACCCTGTATATGTGTAAAAAGTAAAAATAAAAACAAATATGTCAATAATATTCATTATTACATTGAATAAAATACTACATTGATGTTTTCTCTAAAATGTTTGGTTAAATACTGATTTTATTGATTGTATATAAATATTTGTATTTTATTTGTATTGCATAATATTTTAAGATACTAAAACTCGAAAACAGGTGACATTATAAAATAGATAATTTTTATACTTCTTACACTAATAAATAATCTATTTGTAAATTTAAATATTCGCCAAGACTAGCAATTTAAAATTTATTAATTTTTAAAACATTAAGTTATATTTTGAACGTTCACAATAAATTTGTTGCTTTTGTCATATCAGTGAAAATTTCTTTTTACTGTAGTTAATTTTCACAAATACTGGAGCCTGTAAACTGTACAATAACTGAAAAACCAACAGCTGCCTTAATAAAAAACCAATACAGATTTACAAGTTCAATAAAGAAAATTTGTATTAACAAAAACAAAAAAACTCCTACTTTAATTCCCTGACACTAATTATCACACTGCATTCAATGACAAATTATTAGTTTTAGATTTAAAATAATTAAATTTTAGTTTCACATGGAGAATATTTTTAATGTTTTTCCAGTTTAAATTATTGTCAATATGTAGCCCCAAATATTTTTTGAATGAATTGTGTATCTTCAAAATCAAATTTTCGACTGGTTTAGAACTAACATATTTTTCATTAATTTGAGCAATGTCTAGTTTAAAACCGTAAAAAATTAAATAAAGATAGTTTTTTTGTGTTTAAAACAATAAAAATAATAAAAGTATTTATAAATATTAAAATAAAATTTACATAAATTTGTTCAGTAGTGTATATTCCATAAAAACAATTATTTCTGACCTCATAAAAGTAAAAATGGTTGATTTCAGTGTCGTTATCATTGACGCAAACCCAGCCGGAGCAGTTGTGCCCCATGATGTATCTTGTTCGATGTCGCGACGTTAACTGACGCTAAGCGACTGCGTCACAGATACTTTCCTCATTCACCCCCCCCCCCCAACAATCTTTAGTCAGTTGTCGGTCACTTGTTTTGTCACATGGGTGTTTAACAAGACATTGTAGCACGCCTATCTACATAAACTAAAAATAATATTCGTAGCTCTTCCAAAAAGATTTTTCTAAATTTAATTTCTTTTGTGCCGTCCGATAACAAAACGTCAGCCATTTGTATGAACCTTCTATGCACGTGAAATCTAACCTGTTTGAGAATTAATCAGTGCTACCAATGCCTTTAGCTGTTGCAGAAATAATATACGAGTAATTCCAAAACTTTAGGATTTCGTAGTTTGGTTTTGAATAACTAACTGTGTTTATAAAATTACTTTCGTTCTAAAGTCTTAAGTCAATTGACGCTTGCAACACAATTTTGTCTTGGGTCAAATATTTAAAAGAGTTCCTACGAACATATGTCCTAAAAGGTTAGATTTCAGTTTGCCATTTTGCTACAAAACAATTTTGGAAATTAATTAAATATGGAGTTCAAATTTGGTATAAATATTTTTTATGTAACGATAAAAAATTGTGGTTTTTGATCTAGTCGACATTAAAAATTTTAAACAGCTGCCATTTCAGCACACAAAACAAATTCCAGGATTTTAGTAGATTGATAAAAGGTCACATAAAAAATGTATTCCAAATTTGTTTCCAAAAATATGTTTGTTTTTTTTTTTTTGTAAAAAAAAACAAAAAACTGAAGATAGATGGAAAACTAAACATTTTAGGACATATGTTCATAGGAACTTTTTGACATACTTTGACCCACGAAACCATAACCTGAATTTTTGCAACGTGTAGTTTGGAATATTGAGTGAATACGCAAAAAAATAAAAGTGATACTAAACTTCATTTCCAATAAAATTGACCACAGTATATCGCTTCGTTTCAGAGATATATACATTTATAGTAGTTTTTTTTAGGAAAAACGCGACTTTTCAGTTAAAAAACTATTTTCTCAATTTATTTTTCACCCAGCAAGTAAAGTGACCCCATTTCCAAAAACCACGTTAAATTTACCATAAGACAAAACCAACATTGTTCTTTTGAAACTGAGAATATACATTATTTACAAGCTCTCAAACATGGAAAAATTGAATGTTACGAAATCTTTGTTAAAATTCAAATTCGTTTTACAAACAAACTACTACACCTATAGATAATCAAGTTTCATAGAAACTACAGCTTTTCATAAGCTTTCCAACGGTATATGGAAATCGCTAATTTTCTTTTTCGTTCATAGAATTGCTGCGTCCAGAAAGTCAAAAGTTGTGATTAAATACGTATAACTTTGATATCGAGGGTAAACATTTAAATTTGAACAGGTCTCACTCATATCAACGAAGGCTTTAAAGACTTCATTTCCCCGAATTCGAACATTGTGGCGACTAAAGTAGGGAAAGTTACCTCATTACTAAACATAGTTCGGTTTAGAAAATTCTCAGCTAAAATTTCCTGACCACAAAGTATGTAATAACTAAAGTTTGTGTGTGTATATATATATATATATATATTCTGTAGCTATTTGGGCAAAAAGCCTTGAAAATCCTCAATAAGGCAGAATCTAGCTTCAGCACAGATGTATCCAGCGTTAAGAAATACATCAGTATACTGGACCGTTTCCGTGTTACGCAACAGCGAGCAAGATCGTAGGGTTAAAAAGACATCTAAACAGGAAGCCAGAGACACTATATTAAATGATAGGAGAGAGGACGGGTAGATTGACACATACCGATTGGTTCCAAATATTTTGGTTTGGGTAATTATGGAGCACGGAGAGGTAAACTTCTACCTCACCCATGTTTTTACAGCTTTAAATAGTATTTAAAATAAGCAACAACTAATAGTTTGATTTCTGCTTCTTGGAGATTACTTCTTTCATATAAAATAAAAATTGAACGCATTTTTTAAATTTTTATAAATGACAAACATAAGAATACATGCATAATTTCTTTTTTAATTCTTAAAGTTTAAAATACTCTATTTATAAATAATAAAAACAGTAAAATTTAATTCAAACATATGTTTAAATTTCTCCTTGGAGTACAATCATTCGAAGCCTGTGTAAAATATATTACAAGTGTTCTTATATTCCGACGAAAGAAGAATCACAAATCCTATTAAGCTTTTATCAATAAAGGCTATCATTTAAATCACTTGTTTATAACACGTCATCGTGGAACTTACCCAGCTTCATCTACAGTCTAATACAAGCAGATTCTCTAAATGTAAAACCCAAAAGTTGGTTTCATAGCCTTGTAGGCTCTTATCTAGTAGGATAAGTTTTTTAAAACAGTTGTTACACTGTTGTAATTGTGTTCCTGACTTCACGTAGATAAGTACATATTTCCACTCGCTTCGGTCGTGTCTAGCTAGGACGATAGGCCGTGCACCGAAGCTACACATTTATTAAGGAGCCTCCAAACGCTAAGCTTCGGTAACTACCAGATCTCATAACTATACGAATATTACATTTTCATGAGAGGTCATCCAGATCGTCCTTTTTTTACATTCTCCACTGTTCCATTGCCTTCAAACTTGTCACCAATTCTTGTAATTTTCTCCTTGGTGGTGGTGTTCCATATTCAATTTCCTAACGTCTCTGAACTTGTTCTCAGTCTACCAATAATACTTCAAAACCGACCTACGTTGGTGAAAGGACATCTGAATATTTTAAAAAAATATTCTCACTCCACTACAAACTTTTGCCTAACATGTGCCGTGTTTGAGAAGTGTTTTCTACGTAGTAACAAAGCTTATACGCTGATGATGACATTTTAAGAATGACGGAATAAAAGTACTTGTTAAATCAAATTAATAACCTAACCTAACCTTACCTTACTTTACCTAACCTAACTTTTACCTTACTTAACCTATCTTTCTCTCCTAACCCTAACCTAACACAAACAGTGTACTAAATCGCAAGTAGAAAATAAAATTGATAAGGAATAATTGGCTAAAACAAAAAAAAACTACCACCGTCTTAAAAAAGCTCCATTTTTTAACAAAATACGATTTTAGCGAAGCGCTGTGGACGTGTTTATGGTGTCAGTTCAGGTCATACAACTGTTTTCGTTTTAAAACGGCGCGCATGTTATTCATTTTCACTTTTTGATAACTATCATTCGACGGATTATTTTTTATAACGGACAGTTTTGATTGGTTTTTATTTATTTTTGAGAATGGGTGAATAAGAAAGTTTATTTGAAATTAGTGCACTGTTTATTCAGATATACTTACTTTTACTTTATCCAACGCCATCCGTCCTTGGCAGTTCGGCGATTAGACGACGAGCCTCCCAGTAGCGTATTGCGATGTCATCGGGCATGTTCGTGAGGTTGGTGCATGTCATAAGATGAAGGGCGTCCATCCGGAAGGACTGGCAGAGAGGACAGCAGTCATTTGGGGGCCAGGCCGATTCTGTGCAGATGGGCCTGAAGATAGTCGTGCCCAGTCGTTGTTCTAAAGAGAGCAACGGCAGTGGATCTCTCTAGTCGTCTTGATATTGGTCCATCTGAGGTGAGACATTCCCAGGTCTTCCCCATACTTTGCTCCTTCAGGTAATTGGTGGTAAACCTGTTTATGGTGGTCGTGATTTTGTTGTTTGCTGCTCTCAGAGTTGTGGGGTTGTTAGGTTGGGTGGATTCAGCGCCTTGCTTGGCTAAGTTGTCAGCTCGCTCGTTTCCCGGAACTCCGATATGGCTTGGGACCCACTGCAACGTTATTGTCCATCCAGAGCTGATGAGTTCTGCAAGCTGTTCACGGCACTGTTTATTCAGATATTTAATTACATTAATTTCGTTCTTGAACACGTTTAATGAAACACCCTGTATACGACAGACATTTTACGTAATATGATTCGTTTTTGTGACATTGTGTCTCATTACAGATAATCTACTATGGATATTGTACAATATGTATTAAACAATGTTGCCCAATGTACAGTTTAGCAACTCTCAGCATCCAACAGAGATCTCCATTGCCCTAAATTAGAATTTGTCAATAATTCGTTATTTGAAATCGAAGAAAAGTGGGGTTGGTATCATTACATGCACAATTTACCTGCATTTAAAAAATATATACATTTAGTATCTTATAACTTGTAGAACACAACGATTATAAAAAATAACTGTTTAATATTCCCGCCACGTTGATATTTTCAATCAATTTTTCTCAATTTCAATAACGTTCTATATGAACACACAATAGCTGTACTAAATTAAATGTTCTAAACTTTATTTTATAGCCTCTATCGTCCTTACGTACTGACAACGACGATGGACGGATATCACGTAAGAAACAGAAGTACAAATTTTAACGATTACCAAACTTGCCCTATACTTCGTACACTGGGTAAGGAAACTGAGAGAGAAAACAAAGCGCGCTCGAATACTCTAATAGCGTATGTGTTGGAATATAACAACAGTCAATCAAGCTAGATATTATAGTAAAGATGAAAGAGAGGGAACTAAACCAAGACCACGTGAAATCAGATCTAAAATCCACAATCACTAAGAACAATCCTTCATTACACAATACCTTAAATCAAGATTTAAAGATGGACTCCTTATTTTTTATAATATGGGAATTGTAATATTATCTTGTATTTAATTTGCTAAGCAATTAATTCGGCAGTTCCGTATTACTAACTATAAGGCTTTAAAGATTGAGATGTCAAATGAAACAGTGTTACCTGCAGATTTGACGAAAATTATTCATTTTCCTTCCAAACACTTTGCAATAAATTTATCATTTATTTGACATCACCACTGTTATTTGTTTTACAACAAAAATAATTTGAAACGATTGTTATAAATTATCAAATACGTTTTATTTTGTTGTTTTGTTGGAGAATTTATAACAGCTGTTTTAAATTATTTTTAGATCAACTTACATAGTGCTTACTTTATTTCTGGAGATTCGCTTTGTCTTGTATAATTGATTGCTTATATCTCGTGAAATTATCAAATACGTTCTGTTTTGTTGTTTTGTTTGAGATTTATATCAGCTGTTTTAAATCATTTTTAGGTTAACTTATATAGTACTTAATTTATTTTGTGGTGTTTCATTTTGTTTTGTGAATAGTTGATTACATTTCGTAAAACTAAATTGTTTATATGGCTTATTGTAAATGCGTGACAATTGGGTTTGAATTTTGTATCGCAAAAGTTACCAACTTAACTATAAATACTCTACAGAGCTTACTGTATTTGTGATGGATCGATTACATCTCGTAAAAGTTAACGGTTTATGTGGCTTATTGTTAATGTGTGACGATTTCGTGGGATTTTCTATGTTTTACACGGTATGAAACTAATTCTCGGCCGCAGGAAAACCGACAAGAAACCTTCGAATACTTACTGGTCGAGCAAAAAAATCCCAATCGACAAAAATCGAAGGGCACTGAATCGTGAAGTAAACCAACAGGTTCAACTTTTTGATGCCAACATGAACATCAGCCCTCGACATTATTTTAAAAATTCACGTTCATTTAATTAACAATCCATATTTTGACGTAGGTAATCTTTCTAATGGATATACTTTATGTTTCGTTGTGAACGTCACAATGGGAGTGCGTAGATAGATATTCCTCAAGCCCATCCATACTTACAAAATCTAATTACAAGAGATACTCCTCTTTCAAGAAATTATCTAGGAAACATCAAGATCTTCGCTTATGTTGAAATGCATCCCTAGTGTTGGCCTTTACTGTTTTAGTACACTACAAAATAAACATGTCCCCGTGTTCTACGAGCCTTCGGTCAGTAATACATAATGGATATTAATGTAGTTATTTAAACCTGTTAAAATTCGTAACTGGAAATAACTAGTTATAATATAAAAATTCTCTAAAATGGATTATATAATTATTTTCAACCATTTCATGAATGTAGATAAAATTAAACAGTCTAGTCGGACGCGAATTATGCAGTTTATACCATGACAGTTGTGAGCAATAAAAGTTGTTTTTTATATTTCAACTCCTACATCACTAGATTCGTTACAAACTAAACGGAGCGTATATATTTTTTTTCTCGTTTCACAACCGCGTGCACCCATGACTCATACGTCATTGCTTCTAGCTTCAACAAGACAAGTTATTAGAAAATCTTTCCTCGGTTTTTAATATTTTGCACATTTGCAGCATTCTGCTATGGCGCGCCAAATATTTGACATTCTGTCATCTTCTATTTAAAACTATTGGGTCAACAACTGCTATGTTTATTCTTGTTTGAAATGTAACATGGTATATTTAAATGTTGAAATATATTGCACGACTTTGTATTTACGCGCATAATTTATGCGCATGTAATAAAATTGTTAAAACGGTTATTATTTTTAACTGCGAAAAGTAATTTTTTGTTTTGTTTATAAAAACGTCATGTTGACATTTATATGATGCAATTAGTAACACGAATGTAACTCCAGAAACTTTGTGAACAAAAAGTTTAACCTGTTGTACATTGCTTCTTAATTCATTTGTCAGGTTGTTGTTCGCGATCTTCAAAAATGTCAGTCAAAACTGTTAATGTAAATATGTGGAACTTTATCTATTTTAATTTTTTGATAAGACATGAACTTTGGACAACTTCCTCCTCGTTTTCTTCTTTTTCCTTTTCATCCTCTTTTCCCGTCTTTTTTCTGCTATTCTTCTTCCTCTTCATCCTCTACTTTCTTATCTTTTTCCTTCTCTTTTATTCTTTTTCTTCTTCTTCTTCCTCTTCATCCTCTACTTTCTTATCTTTTTCCTTCTCTTCTTCTTTTTCTTCTTCTTCCTCTTCATCCTCTTCTTCCTATTCATCTTTTTCTTCTTCTTCTCCTTTTTCCTTTTCTTCCTTTTCATTCTCTTCTTCTTCATACTTTTACTTTTCTTCTTCTTCCTCTTCTTCGTCCTCTTTCCCTTCTTCTTCTTACTCTCTCTTTTGTTATTCTTCCTCTTCATCTTCTTTTTCAGCTTCTTCGTCGTCTTTTTCTTCTTCTTCCTCTTCTTCCTTTTCTTCTTCTCCTTTTTCTTATACTTCCTCTTCTTTTTCAGCTTCTTCGTCGTCTTTTTCTTCTTCTTCCTCTTCTTCCTTTTCTTCTTCTCCTTTTTCTTCTTTTTCCTATTCATTCTCTTCTTCTTTCTTTTTTTGTTTTTCTTCATTCTCATCTTCTTTTTTTTCTTCTTCCTCTTCTTTTTCCTACTCTTTTTCTTCCTCCTCTTTTTCTTCTTCTTCTACATCTTCTTCCTCTTCATAACCTCAAGTTTTCAGTTTACAGAAGTTTTCATATCCTCTTAATTGTGAATATCACTACTTCCTTGACGCTAAATGTGTATATATTAAACATACTCGACTCGCTACGCTCGTGTCGGTAACTTGGCCATGAATATAGTAACTAAGTGGACCTCACATGAACGTCACAGTGTCACAATGTTGACTACTGACAAAATCCAATTTCCCCATAAATTATACAGAATTAGTTCGATTTAATTGTATTGTTCGAATATATTTGTTTCAATGAACAATTTAACTAAATATATTGATACATTTTTATGATACAAATCAAAACTGTTTCATGTTCGAGGTTCACTTTGGTTGTTTAACGTAAACAAACAAAAATGTTCCGAGAGTTACTCATACAGTTTTGATCGAGTGTTTGTAAGTTTGTTTACTGTTTACTTTGTGGGCGTGTATTAAAAAAAATCCAGCACCTTGTTGATACATATTTATTAAACAAAGACTATAAACATATATCTTTGACCCAAAACATCGTTTCTCCTGTATGAGTTATCTGCAGTCTAAAGTGTCATCTTGTTTACCTGATTGCTCGAATCTTGGCTCGATGACAACAATCTAAGTCTAGAGAATTCATTGCTACATTCTTCCAACCATCTGAAGTTTTATATGATAGCATGGTTTGAGTTTATGAAATACATTTTTAAAGTAATAAAATGATTCTTTAAAAATTCTTTAGAACATTTTGCTATGAACCAATCGAGTAATATAAATAAATTGTCCACACACATTTTCAATAGATTTTCAGTTAAAAACGCCAACGTAAGTTTGGTTTAAAAATTATGTAAAACAATAAAAATTTCGTACGTTTAATAAATAAAATTGTTTGCCCATACAAAAATATAACTTAATCCTATCAGTTTCAAAATGGCGATGGGTCGGATTCTTTTTAAAATGTTAAGTATACATTACAATCTCTATAAAAAAATAACCTAATTCTTAACACAGTCACACTAAAATTTCTTGCAATTAAAAGTACGACTCAGTTAAAT
Source organism: Aphrophora alni (assembly GCA_963513935.1). NCBI lineage: Eukaryota > Metazoa > Arthropoda > Insecta > Hemiptera > Aphrophoridae > Aphrophora > Aphrophora alni. Next base: position 16,417,224 of record OY740771.1, read on the forward strand.
CGCTGCTTATAGCAAAACGTATGTTTGGAAATGGGAAAAATTAAAAATATGGGAAAAGAAGACAATTTTAAACTGTAAAGGAAGGACAAATATGGAAGTCTAGAATTTCCATACCTATCGGGATAGAAAAATCTATTTGGTTTTCCCCTTGTTGTTTAAACCTCTCAGTCATCATCGTCTAAAGTACCTATTAGATATGTATACAGAGTGTTCCTGTAATAAACTGAGATAATTCAAGGAGTTGTTACATGGGACAAAAGTTCCTCTAAACATATCTCCGGAAATGCTTCTTTTACTACCAATCCTCCATTTTGTTTTTTTATTAAATAATTTATATCTCTGGAACGGGTTAACCGATTGAGTTTTGTACAGTACTTATTAATATATAGAGCCAATTTTTAAAAATAATAAATTTTTCCAATAAACCGTTTCAAAATGGTGGGCATTTAAATAAAAATAATTCCACCGTGCAAAATTTCAACTCAATCGGTTAAGTGGTTATAAATATATAAATTACTTGGTAAACAAAACAAAACGCCAGGTAGCAGATAAAAGAAGCGTTTCCGGACATATGTTTACAGGAACTTTTTTTCCTTATTTTGACATATACAACCACCCTCTGAATTATCTCCGCGCATTACAGAAACACCTGGTGTACTTATTAAATGTCTCCACTTACTTCGCGTCTCGACCCTGTCGGGTCTTGTAATTATACAAATATCACTTTTCTTGGGTCAGGTTTCAAAATTTCAACTTTTACAATAACTTCGCCATTTGTTACAATTTTTGGTGTTACCATTACACGCAGAAATACGCAAATTTTTATCTAATTTAGTGTAGAAGTTGAATAATAAACGAGATAAGATCAAAAAATTGTTTAAAATTCCCGTCATCTTAACATCTTTAAATTGATATATCTGAAATTGGGTTTTAAATGAGCATAACTAGTTTTATGTTTTTTGCGACGCTATCGTGCTTACAACGACAGACGGAAGGCATGTCGAAAATTATTTTTATGATTTCCTGAAGCTACAAAAAGAGAAAATCAGTCGAAAAACTTAGGTCGATTTTTTTGCAATTAGCAAAAATTAGTTAAAATTCGCTGCTGTACATAACATTTTAAAATATTACTATTCTTCAATTTATATATCCTTCCTGGTTACCTATATATTTACTATAAAATTTGTAATTCTATTTGTAACAAAATGTCTGATCCGAATCCTTTCATAAAATATAAAATCCAACGGAAACATTCAGTTTATGCATTTGTGCAATGCACAAGAGTCGAAATGTATAAATTCATTTTGGCATTGGTTGCAATATTCAACTTTGTTCCTTTATAATAAAATAAACACAAGACTGGAAATAAAATGTACTGGCAATACGTAATACAAACAAATTACTCAACATTAAAGATTAATATTGATTATTGGTTTATGTACATCTTTCAGCAAACTGAAACTTCTCGTTCATCATCGCCTTATTAAAAAAAAATTAAGAAAACAAGATAAAATAAGGATCGCTACAAGAACTGATGGGAAGGATGAAAGAGAGGTATCTAACCCAAGACCAGTAGATCCAGTAGCACCCTGGGACTGAAAATCTCTTACTGCAGTGACTCACAGATTGTAACATTTTTAACATAATCTTTCCTGCATAGTTAGAATTAAGAATTTAATAGTACTCTAATAGTAATACTGTTAAGTATTTTGAGAATGGAGTATATCCGAAACGCGACAACAAAAGTGAGATTAACGAAGCTGATAAAGCAGAACAATGTATTCATTTTATTATTAAATTTTTTAACGTTAATTGTGTTAATGTTTTATTTGTGGTTTGGGGATTACTTCTTGTATATTTTGATATATTGCAACCAATGTCTTCAGAGACTACGCATGTGCAAAATTTCACCAGAATCGTTCAGAACCGATTTTGAGAAAATCATAATTTAGTGTTTTCTTTTATATGGTTTCTTGATTTTATATTTTAGCTAAAGTTATAATAAAAAAAGAGTAAACAAAAAAAACGACGATCAGCCAAAATGTATGGTAACTGCTTACAATTTTTTTAAAACACGCCTTCGGACTTTTTATTTTTTTATTTATATAAATAAATATATATATTTGATTGTATATAGTTTGTTTATTGTAACTCACGCTCGTTAAAACACGTTTGATTTAAAATTATTTCTGAGAAATTGTGCTCAAATTTAATTTCGATTTAAAACATGTCACAAATCAAGCTCAATATTTGTCTATGTATGTTATCTTTTTCTGGGATCATTTTGATACTTCTTTGTGCTATATTACGTCCATAATACACTTTGTTATAAAACTTCGGATTGCATGTTAGCGCTGAGGAATTTAATCTTGAGAGGAGATTACATAGGAAGAAAGCGTCAATGCAGATTACTCTACTTGACTCTTGCGTAGATTGCTATCTCACATTATCGACGAAATCTTCTTTTTAATTCTACATGTGAAATGTTCTTTTAAATCATACTTTTATGATTAAATTTTTTTTTGTTTATATTACAAGGTTTTTGATTTAACGTGGTATTTAAATTACTTAAATTGTCGCCCTCATTATTTACTGAAAATCATTTTTGCAAAGAGACCATGATAGCCCAAGACAATTTGATATTCGTATAGTTGCGAGACCCTGCAGGGCGTAGCAATTGGAAGCTCTTTCACATATATACATATTCTGACTACGCCAGGATCGAAACACTGACACGAGAGTAGCAATTGGAAGCTCTTTCACATATATACATATTCTGACTACGCCAGGATCGAAACACTGACACGAGAGTAGCAATTGGAAGCTCTTTCACATATATACATATTCTGACTACGCCAGGATCGAAACACTGACACGAGAGTAGCAATTGGAAGCTCTTTCACATATATACATATTCTGACTACGCCAGGATCGAAACACTGACACGAGAGTAGCAATTGGAAGCTCTTTCACATATACACATATACTGACTACGCCAGGATCGAAACACTGACACGAGAGTAGCAATTGGAAGCTCTTTCACATATATACATATTCTGACTACGCCAGGATCGAAACACTGACACGAGAGTAGCAATTGGAAGCTCTTTCACATATATACATATTCTGACTACGCCAGGATCGAAACACTGACACGAGCGTAGCAATTGGAAACTCTTTCACATATATACATATTCTGACTACGCCAGGATCGAAACACTGACACGAACAGCTGACCTCAAATGCAGCTATGTTGAGCAGACCACACTACTACAACGAGAGAGAGAAGTGAGTCAGTGAAACACTGACACGAGCGTAGCATTTGTAAGCTCTTTCACATATAATACATATTCTGACTACGCCAGAATCGAAACACTGACACGAGCGTAGCAATTGTAAGCTCTTTCACATATATACATATTCTGACTACGCCAGGATCGAAACACTGACACGAGCGTAGCAATTGTAAGCTCTTTCACATATAATACATATTCTTACTAAGCCAGGATCGAAACACTGACACGAGCGTAGCAATTGGAAACTCTTTCACATATATACATATTCTGACTACGCCAGGATCGAAACACTGACACGAGCGTAGCAATTGGAAGCTCTTTCACATATATACATATTCTGACTACGCCAGGATCGAAACACTGACACGAGCGTAGCAATTGTAAGCTCTTTCACATATAATACATATTCTGACTACGCCAGGATCGAAACACTGACACGAGCGTAGCAATTGGAAGCTCTTTCACATATATACATATTCTGACTACGCCAGGATCGAAACACTGACACGAGCGTAGCAATTGTAAGCTCTTTCACATATAATACATATTCTGACTACGCCAGAATCGAAACACTGACACGAGCGTAGCAATTGTAAGCTCTTTCACATATATACATATTCTGACTACGCCAGGATCGAAACACTGACACGAGCGTAGCAATTGTAAGCTCTTTCACATATAATACATATTCTGACTACGCCAGGATCGAAACACTGACACGAGCGTAGCAATTGGAAACTCTTTCACATATATACATATTCTGACTACGCCAGGATCGAAACACTGACACGAGCGTAGCAATTGTAAGCTCTTTCACATATATAGATATTCTGACTACGCCAGGATCGAAACACTGACACGAACAACTGACCTCAAATGCAGCTATGTTGAGCAGACCACACTACTACAACGAGAGAGAGAGAGAGAAGTGAGTCGTCGTATACGAAGGCAAACGTGCTGTGTAGTGCGGTCGTGTTTTAATTTTGGTTTGTATATTTATTTACTAATTTCAGCATGGGTGATTGATTAATACGGGATTTTTACGGAGCCCCAATTTCCAAATCAGACGCTTATTTTAATGTTTAAAACAAGAAGAATTGAGAATTGCATCTCATTCCTTAATTGATGTTAGTGTTATGTGAGTGTTTAATTAGCTTTAATTCTGTAATTAAATAGTAATTAAATTAATCTCCTCAAAGCTGGGTACCATATGGTGAATGGGCAGACGTGGATTAACGATTTAAACCACTAAATGGGCTAAACATACGTTACCGTCACAAATTGGTTTACATCCGCGGCATAAAGAAAGTGGTTGCAGAGTGGCGCAAGGATTAATACGGAACCAAAATAATATCGTATATAACAGATAATGTTGACGACAGCCGCAGTTGCATCGTACACGTCAACATGTCAGTAATTGGAGTTAAAATTACACACTAAAGACAAGTTAAATTCAAATTTGAGACAGTTGTCATTCGAGGGAAAGTAATGCACTTGATGTCATGTGATGCAAGTTGGTCTTTCCTCGCGGAGGATATTATTGAGCATTAGTCAAGAAATATTTTATCTACTGTGACAAAGCAAATATTTACTACACGATTTGTATCGTAAAAATTCTAACAGCGATTGGGCGATGATAACAGAAATCGTTAAACATCTTTTCTGTTTTTAATATAAAATAATAATTACTAAAAACAAAATTTTGAAAACATAACCTCTCAAATAAACTATGTTTTACTTATTCATTGAATGTGGTGAAATAAATGATAAAAAAAATTGCACAAACTTTCTCACTCACCCATCTCTGAAATCAAATAAAAACTAACGAAAATTAATCGTCTTTGAAAATACATTATACATCTAAAACGAGCCTTAACACGTCCTCAGCGTAAATAGTACTCAAGATTTACGTAAAAAAGTACACCATCTCAAAAGAGACAGTAGAAATTCATTATTTTTCATAAGATGTTTGCAACGCTATAAAATCTGAATCCATAATTTTACCAGAATGAAAATATACCACTCTGTTAAGAAAATGGTAGAGAATAAGATCATTGGTCACGTACTGAAATTTAAGAAAAAAGTTTGCATCGACGTTAAAAATAGAAACACTAGGTGTGTTCAAAAAGTAAGTACAGTTTTACTGCACGGCCGCCGTAGCGCTGGGATCGTCGCTCAGCGCATGCGCGCTACTCTCTTTGATTCATAAACCAGACACTTATTAGAGGTGTCTTTTCAGTTTGTTTGATAATACAAAATGTTTAACTCTATTCAAAACCACCCAAATTATGAAACACAGTCTGTTTTCTTTTTATTAACGCAATATATGTCAGACCCGCGGAAATTCATTAGTGAAAATGTAATTGGTGAAAAAGTTGTTGAGGCAGTTGATGAAAGACGAACGAACATGCATGACAAGGTAAGGAGTGAGCGACACTCTGTCACCAACGAAGGTAGGGAAAGTGGATGAAAATGCACTAGGTTCGACGGTTCACGGTTTCCTCACTTTCTAGTGCGTTTCCCCAAATTTTAAGAAATGTTCTTCTAGAAATTGTGACAGAGCGTTTAGGTTATCGGAAACTGTTCTCACGTTAGATGCCGATAATGTTAGCTGATTTTCACAAAACCAAACGATTTTGATGAATTTTGCAGTTTCTCACCCGATACAGTGATAAAGTGGTGCTGAATCCAAGCAGGAATATATGGAATGATTTTTTCTTGATGTTTAAAGGCAAAAATCCTCCTGCTCATCATTGCTTTATAGAAAAAGAAAAGAACATAAAATAAAAACTTCTAGAACCTCGAATACTCTAATAGTGAAAGGGTCACAAAAGAATAAGAGTTGGTCAAAAGAGACCGGATAGAAAAATGAAATTGCGGCGTAATTTCTCTATTATAAAGGTCGATAAAATATTTGTCCTAGATATCAATATGCGCCGAATAAGATCTTATTCTCAAACATTTTCTTAACAGAATGCTATATATATATATTCATCCCCTTATAATAATGGATACAGATTTTATATTGATGCAAACTTGTCATGAAAATCATGATTTTCGACTTTCTCAAAATTACAGGTTTTTTGACTGTACACTTATTCACTTAAACCTCGATATCTTTTAATCCAATAAAACGATTTTTGTGATTTTTTAAAAATTCGATATAAAACATTTTAAGTATATAAGTTACATAAAATAGTTTTTCTCCAATTATTTAAGCTATTGAATTTGTCAAAAATCAAAAACTGCACGTGTGTTGATGCAAAACCTTTTGGCCCCAAACAAATACCTTTTTCGAACACTACAAAACTTGGAATATTTTTTTTTTAATATTTACAACAACAAAAGTACCACTTTCAAAATTGTATTCTTAATGTTTGATTAATTTAGTAAAAACCTTCATAAAAATTTTATTCATATAAGATCAACAAATAAACGTGTTTTAATGAAACCTTTAGAGGAACGTTCACAGCGTCCACTTATGTCAATTTAGGTAAAATAAACTATGGTAGACATAACCTCAAAAATTTTGTTGTTAAATTTTGATATTAACGACAAAACTAATGAGTCGATGACTAAAGATGACATTTAAGGTATGTCGAAACCGTTTAAATTTAAATTTAACAATGGAGAATATTTAATTAAAATTGTTTACAAACTTATTAAGATAAAAACTTATCATTAAATTTATTTATTTTTGTTTTCTCCATTGAATAAAATGCAACGTAAAGGGGATATGGAAATATTTTGTTGAAAGTTAAACATATCAAGCTATTTTTTCCACTGGTTGGGCAAAATAGGAAAAGTAACTTCGCATGTTTTCAACACGCGGCGCCGTGAATTACAATTTACGATATATCGTCAGTCATTCCCCCTCTCTAAACTGTACAAAATGATTGTAAATTTACAACGTTTTTTTGTTTTGGAGTTGAAAATATACAGATGCAGTGGAATATATAATTCTAAGCACGTTTACGTACAAGCTGTTGTGAAATGAAACTTCAAAAAGTCAATTATGTCTAAATAATTAAGAAGCTAGAAAGTAGAGGGAGAGCTCAAACTGTTCTTCATTCATAATTGATTTTCATGAAAAATTTAGTTTGTATGTGTGAAAGGGAGAGATGATAAGAAGATCAAGTTATAAACTAGAGAGTGGAGAAATAGGTATGAAGAATTAGAGAAAGATTAAATGATGGAGAGGGAAGGAATAGATTGTATAAGGTAGGGAGAGTGGAAAGAAAAGAAAATAAGTTACAGAGAGGAATAGAAAATTGAAAACGGAGAGTGAAAATAGAACGTTTAAAGGAAAGGGGTTAAAGGAAAAGTTCAAAAGGAGGAGAAAGAAGAGATACATTAAAAAGATGTGATAAAAAGGAAAAGATAAAGTTTAAAGGGTGGAGAAACAATAAGAAAGTTAAAGGAGCAAGGGATGGAGAGAAAGAAGAATAGAAGAATAAATTTTTTAAACGGAGAGGAGGAAAACAAGGTGAGAGAAAAAAAGCAGTTTGAAATAGGAGAGGGAGGAGAAGAAAAAGAGAAAATTTAAAAAAAAAGAGAGCAGATAATGTTTAAAGGAGGAATATATAAGAAAAAATTAAAGGAGAGAAATAAAAAAGAGGATACAGGAAGTGAAAGTTTAAAGGAGGGAGAGACAAAGAAAAGAGTAGAAGAAGAGAACATTTAAAGAAGATGAAGAAAGTGGAAGGGAAAATAATAAGTAAAAGTTTAAAGCAGTGAGGTAAAAACTTAAAAATTGGAAGAGAAAATTTAAAGAAAGGAGAAAGGGCAAGACAGTGTAAGTTGTAAAAGTTGAAAATAATAGGGAAGCGTACGAGGCAGTAAGAATAAGGGAAAGTTTATATCAGCGAAGTAAAGACTAGGAAAGAAGAAGATAAAAATTTTTAAATGTAGAGATGGAGAAAAAACGAAGAAGAAGAAAAAGTTTATAGGAGTGGTAGAAAAAAGAGAAAAGGGGAATTGGAAGAACATAAGTTTTATAGGACAGGGATAAAAAGAAGGATAGGAGAAAAATTAATTAGAGAGAGAGAGAGAGAGAGAGAGAGAGAGAGAGAGAGAGAGAGAGAGAGAGAGAGGTGGGGGGGGTTAAAAGGCGGGAAAGAAGTTAAAAGAGGAAGTAATAAGAAGCGAAAATTCCCTTTTCTCATTCTTTACTTTTCTATTTCGTGGTGGCAATCCAATTATTTTTCGGCTATATCACATTAGGCAGTGTCCAATTAGGAAGCGTATTGACTGCAACACTTCCTCGGTGAGAATCTTTGATTATCTTTGCTGGCTCTTGACCTTAATACATTAGACTCATTCACATTCAATCACTTATTTTGGACCTCGAAATTCCTAGGATCGTTCATCAGCGTCACCCTGATAGTACAATTATAATCTGTTCTATGACCCCCCCCCCCGCCCACATACACACACACACACACACATTAAACTTTTAAGGGAATTAAAACTTTAAAAGGTTTTACCGTTTTCAAGATATCCTAACCTAACCTAGCCGAACCTAACCCTACAGATATCTCGAAAACCGTAAAACCTTCAACAGTTTTGATTCAACCACTGTTTTTAGAAGAAAAAAACTGTGTTAAACGATATGTCACATAACCACCTTTTAATATTTTTGAAGTTGACTGCTACATCTTGGACCTAGAGTGATCCCCTAAAATTCCCAAATACGTAAAAAAATGAATGTTTTTACATTTATAATGGGAGGTATTGGTTAAAAAACAATCTGATATAAAATGTGTAGACAAATATATAAGAAGAGACTTTTCAAACTTTTATTTTAGGACCCCTGAACCATAAACGCGTCCTCAGGCTTTTAGTGACGGCGGTCAAATTTCATTCTTGTTTTTTGATTATATTATTTACTTGCAATTTTTCACAAACATTTGGGTTATTAATCTTTACGTTCTACTAAAATTTGAACGAAATCGGTAGACCTATTTGAAAATTTTTTTATAATTTATAATCAGGCAGGATTTTTCAATTTTCTCATCGATATAAGAAGGGCATAATTGGTGAGATAGTGACTAATACATTTTGTTTGTGTCCTTTGGGACTGCATTTGAACAAAATGTTATAATAAAAGAATCAAGTTTGTGCTAAAAGAGCCAGACACAGACGACTGTTAAATATCATTTTTAAAATTACATTTTTGGACTTAGAGAATTTCAATACGGATATATCCACACAAAATTTACGTATCAGAAAGTAATAAATTTTAATATTAATAAAAAATTGTACAAGTACAGTAGCCTCAGACTAGGATTGTGTCTGGTGTAAGGGGCGTGTCCTCCCTTCTACTTGCTTCCCTAGCCTAACTTGATGGTACAACCCTTTCCAAGACAAGTAGATACACAAATTACTGCTTAGCTACATTTAATTCCTAAAGTTACAACTTCGTGACAGACTTTTATAAACGTTTTATTCTTGTTTACACCGATAAAAGAAACGTAAGTAGAGTACCTGTTTACACAGAAGCATTTGAAGTCTATATTTTTTTATTGGGGGTGTACTGAAAGTAAACGCAACAAAGTGTGGGGGCCCCTCTTTTCCTCTCCACCCCAGACACATTCCTACCATGAGGATACTGTAAACTGCGATCCAGTATTTAATAAGATATTTGACGTTAAATCTAACAAATTTAATTTTGACACAAACTACAGAAATGGGTTACAAGAAAAGCCCATTTGGCAAGCGAGATATTTAAAGACCAATTACTGTTGAAATATTTTAAATATTCTATGGTGTTATTGTTAATTTATAGTTCATACGTTTGAGATATTTAAGAGACGTTGCGTAGGTCATGGAGTTGTGTTGCGAATTAGTTCAACTTTAACTTCGTCTCAAGAGAATTTATCACGTTGGACTCATCTTATAAATTAAATTTGATAGTTACTCCCTCCCCTTCTTTTTATAATCAAGAATAAAAAGGTCACTTAAGTACATGTTTACACTTTTTTCTGAATTTGAGGTTCTAAAAGAAAAGTTTTCAGAGCTTAAGAAACTGTTTCTCAAAATATTTAAATATAAAAAAGGTTTCAAAAGATAGGTCTTTCAAATTGTCGACCTTACATCTAAAACAAAATGCTTTTTTACGTATTTCATCATGACTAAAATTGATTAATGTAAAATTTGGAACCAAAAAATTAAGTATGAAAGCAATTTTCAAACTATATCTTTTATTCATTTTTTTTTTAAGTTAAACCAAAAGTTGTCAAAACCACAAGCTTTTGAGAACTTTTCATCTTTTGAGAATTTAGAGTGGGATATGTCTACTCCTAAACTGTGAAACATATTCTTAAAAAATGTATTATATTATTAATATAGTTTATTCGGACATTTATCATCATTTGTCTATACACACAATGTACACACGACGTTTCAAAAATATAAATCAGCCCTCGTTATCAAGTGTTAAACTTAGAGTATAAAAGAGGAAAACACCAACAAAGCCTGGTAGCCTAGAGTCATGTTGAAAACTAAAACTAAATCTAAGAAAAGAACTGTAGTCAATTTGGTTATGTGTGTAGGAGAAAGAAAATGAAAACACAAAAATAAAGTAAAGACGAAGGCGGTGAAGTGATGGGAGGGAGAGACGAAGTTAAAAAAGGAGATGAAGAAAAAAGGAACTAATTGGGAAGAAAAGTAAAATGTGGGAGAGAGAATAAGAAGAAAGTTTATAAGAAGAAGGGATAAAAAAGGAAATAGATGAAAAAGTTAAAAATAGTTAGAATGAAATAATGTTAAACGAGGTTGAGAGGGAGGGAAAGAAGGTGATGATAAAATTTAAAGGAAGGAGAAACAATGTTAAAAAGGAAGGGAATGAAGTGAAAGTTAAAAGAGAAAGCGTGAGAGATGGAAGAACAATTAAAAGAGAGTGTTAGTGAGAAGGAATGTTAAAAGAGGGAAAAGAAACCAAGTTAAATAAGGTTGAGAGGGGGGAGAGAGGGAAAGAGAAGATAAAATTTAAAGAAAAGGGAGACATTGTTAAAAAGGAAGGAAATTAAGTGAAACTTATTGGAGAAAAGAAGGGAGATGGAAAAAAGTTAAAAGAGAAAAGTTAAAAGATAAGAAGGAAAGTGTAAGAGGGGGAGAGAGAAGAAAGGTTAAAAGAGGGAGAAAGAAGAGAAATTTTAAATATGGAAGAGAGTGGATGCCTACGTAAAAGAGAGGATATGAAGAAAAATAAAAAGGTGAGAAAACTAAGGAAGAAAAATAGTGAAATTAGAAAAGAAAGTTCAAATGATGGCGAGAATAAATACAAACGTAAAAGAGAGGAAGATGAAGAGTAAGCTAAAAGAGGAAGGGATAGAAAGTAGAAAGATGAAAAATTATAATAAAAGAATTATGAAAAAAAAAAAGAGGAAGTTAATATGTAGGGGAGAGTAGAGACAAAGATGAAAGAGAAGAGATGAAGACAAATTTAAAGAAGTAATGGAGAGGAAATTGTAAGAATTATAAGAAAGAAGAGAACTATTAAATAATGATGAGAGTGTTGACAAAGTTTAAAAAAAAAGTAGATGAAGAAGGAGTCAAAGAGGGAAAGGGAAAGAGATAATAAAGAAAAGGGAGAAAAATTAAAGGGAGGACATAAACAGAAATTTAAAAGAGGTAGGGAGAGGAAGAAACTTAAAAGGAGGAGGTAGAAGGAAATGCTAAAATCACGAAGGAAGAAAAAGTTAAAAAGAGTATTGTGAAGGCAAGAAGAAAAAATACTATACTACTAAACTGTGGAGAAAGAATAAAAGAAAGATCACAGGTGGGAGAGTGGGAAAAGAAGGACAATAAAAAGGTAGGGACAGATGAGAAAGAGCAAAGTGGAAGGAACGGAACATTAAAAAGGGAGGGGGGAAAAGTAATAGATAAGAAAGGAAAACTTGAAGGAAGGTAGATGGGGACAGGAAATATACAGTGTACCATTTATATAGCTAAGTTTTTGCTATAAATTGATAAAATGTTACTAAACAAAATAGAAGCAAAGATCCTAAAACACTAAAACATAAACCAACCATCATGGTATAACTTTGATAGTAAAATACAAAATATAAAATAATATAGCTTAAAATATTACAATCCAAAAATGTTTATTTCCAATGATTCCCTATCCATATAAAGTGCTACATGAAATCTGTATGTTTAATAAAATATGCAACAGAAATGTAGTTCAAGAATTTAAAGTTAAACTATATTCTTCATTTAAAATATTTACTACATACTTCAAATTTACATTCCAACATTCTTTCATAATATTCTCTTTTATTTATTGTGAATTTTTATTTCATAAATTGTTCCCTTTAATAACACTCAATACATTCAGTGTTTTAAACCACATGACTCGGTCAGAAACTGTGGAAATGCGTAACTCATTTCGGTTTGGTATAACTGCAAAAATCAGCTGTTGCCCTCATAATGAGAGCATTCCCGAAGGATCCAAGCTGCATCTACACCTTTATTCTTGTAGTCTTGGTTAGATGTCGTTATTCATGCTTCCAAAATGCACCTACACACATAAATTCAAAATTTATCCCTAATACTTGTTTGAAATGTATATTTCCCGAAATGCTTCCGTATGGGGGATTGTAATATGTGAAATTGTCTAAAAACAATTCCCTTCATGGAAAATTTACTGAAAAGGCATCGCATACCGAACAAACTATTGACTAGAACCATATTAAATTGAACTGAAAATATTCTTGTTAATAAACTAAAAAAAGAACAAAGCTGGTTTCTGAAAATATTGTTCCTGTGTGGACATGATTAATATTTAAATAATTATAATATAACAAGAGTAGTGAGTAACAGATCTATGGTAAAAGCGTTAGACAATAACGGAATACTTGCAAAGGTAGTTAATATTATAAAAACAACATATCACGACTATATATGCCAGATAATCAAAAATTTCAGACTAGTTAGAGTAGAAACGAGAGTGCGTCCAGGTAGATTGTTACTATCCCAGACCATTTAAAGTAGAAACTGGAGTACGACAAGAATGTCTATTGTCACCCATCATATTCCTGATGGTACAAGATGGAGTGATGAGAAGGGTTAAACGGAGACCAAGGGGTTTGCCGTGGGGACTGACCGTTAAGACTGGAAGATATTAATTCTGCAGATGATCTGTGTCTGTCCCGTATGTGTCAGACATAAGGTAAAAGTACTGTAGAAAGTTGCACCGCGAAAGTTACCAACTGCAAAGCGTCAAGGTTGCTTAGATTGAAAACTGACTTATACTCGGGGTAATGCTAACCTAGGATATGGTTAACTGCATGAAACGTTATCGGTCATCAATGAAGTCATAAATCACTTAACCCCGTCTAACCCAACACCACTCCAGCTCTTAATGAGTTAATTACACTAAATACATTTTCAGGACTGAATACATTAATTACAAAATCTGCACACAACACCAATTATTGTAAAATGGGTGGTTGAAACCCGAAGGCCTATTTCGATTCATCTCACAAAATATGTATTATATTCGTCCCGACATATTTCACAGGCCTTTCCCGAGAATCCGGAAACGTCATTCCCCCAAACTTAGTCAGTTTCCCCAAAATTATAAAACAGATGAACCTGTTCTAGTATCTCGGCAGTTTGGTTACAAAAACAAGTGGTGAGTATGTTCAGCAAAGAATAAAGAAGTCAACGAGAAGACCTTTATGCAAAATGAGAAGGAGAACTCAGGATTTTTGAAGCAATTGTGAAATCCGCGCTTCTTTATTGATTCCCAATATGAAGAGTCACAACTAAAAATATGAATAAATTGCAAATCTTTATTCATAATTGCCTGAGACGAATTCTCAATATATGCTGACCAAATAAAGTTTTCGAGAATACTGAGAGACTAAAAAAGAGAAAAAATGGCTGGATCTAGCACATCCTTATGAGACTTGATAAAAGTTGGTAAGATGAGACTTCATAATTGGTTGTCAGGTTCTGGAGTGAAACCCACATGAAAAGAGAATGGACAAGATGGAAAAGGACAACAACAAACGAAACTAAAGAATAAAGCAAGATCTGGACTGAAATGAAACACTTGGCAAAAATCTATAGATTGGAAGCTTTCTGTGCTGTCCTACGATTAAAGGAAATAATTCACATGCTGAATTAATTGCGCAATATTTACGAAATGATCCTTAGAATATCCTCTTTTAATAAAAGATGTGTCATTTTCAACCAATAAAACGTCTATAAATCAATTCCCTCTTATGAAAAATATAGTACATCATTTCCTATTTTTTGAGATACATATATATTTTTATTAACCCATTTCCAGATATGAACAATGACAAAGGTTCACAATCTCAGAACGGAAGATGTATAAAACTACCAAACATATGTTAATGTATCCTTCTACCTCATTTACTTCGACGCCGGGGTAAACTGATTAATGGCGTAGAAAAGGAATGATTTGATACAATAAATATTTCTCAATTTAAACTGAGTAACAAAATAGCGCCATGAAAATTATCACGATGCATGGTTAATAATAAGAATTACTATAAAGGGTGTCACGGGAAAGTACCGATAATGATAATTAGTAGTTTCAATAAATAAATATTGAGTATAACTTGTGAGAAAATATTATATAGAATAAAACTCGAACACAAGATCTCACAAAAATTACGTTTACTTAATCAAAAGCGTTTCAACGACAAAGTCACCATCTTCAGTGATACACGAGCTACAATAATTAAACTATAGCTAACCTAGCATTGCGCCAACCCCCGTCTTATAGAAAACTAAAGGGGGGTGGCCTAACGTACTTTCTAATATTGAGGCATTAACAAGTGCCTGGCGTCATTCAAAACAACTTAAAAGTTAACATTTAACTAATACAATATTCTGAACTAATCTGAGGATGGCGACTTTGTCGTTGAAACGCGTTTGATTAAGTAAACGTAATATTTGTGAGATCTTGTGTTCGAGTTTTGTTCTATCTAAAAATTTCAAAACACAGTAAGTAAAAATATGCCTACTTATCTTACAGGATACCCTTGAGGAACTATACACCAGAAAATTTAAATTTTTAACTTGTTTATATGCCGATATTTGATCGATAACTGACGAACTCGGCATTTTTTAAGAAATGGCAACTAATTCGTTTTGTTCAAATCTTAGAGACCCTTGTCATTAACAGATTACGACGCTGTAGCTATTACAAGAGCAAGAATTTTGGGAAGATACCAACTAGAAGTGGAAGATGACCATCTCTGAATCCTCTTAAAATTCTACAATAATAGCTGTAAGGCTAGAAAAAAATGCCGTAACTGAGAATCTCAGGAATAAAGAAAGAGAAGCGCAACAGATCTTTTTAAGGCCACAGTGCATTACTATAACCCCTAAGTCACACGTATATAGAGGCTACACTTGAACAAAATTGATCAAAATCAAAGGCCGATTTTGAGAAAATGGTAATTTTGTGTTTTTGTAAGCCTATGGTAACTACCGCCAAATTTGAGTTATGAAAATGTTCGGAGATATCCCAAAATAAGCCCTCTTATCAATTATCATTAGAATCATCGCACATACGAGAGACAGACATGCAAATCACTTTTTGGACTAAGGGGGTGTGGTGATCTGCCCACCACGGTTCCCCCTGCGCTTGGGGTGGCGGTTGCTTGTCCGCACCCAGTGCCTTAACAGTTGCCCGGTGCCACAAATGCAGGGGCAGCAGATGATGCCATGCATGTTCCCCCACCCTGCGAGCCCTGAAGTCGGGTCACGCACGAGAGATAACCAGTTGTGCACCGCTTTCGCAAGGAGCTGGAAAGTTGGAAGACTACAACTACATCAATCATCGCCAATTCATCGTTCTATATAAATCCTTCTTCCTAGTTTTAACCCCCCAAAAATAATGGCTTAATAGTCAAATTGGGTAGGGTCAGTCGACCCCGGGTTAAATGGTGCGCAAACATTCGGCTTTCCGCGATCGCCGGTGCAGTGTAGAACGGCGGCCATTTTAGGCTAGTATCTACATCGGGACCACTATTTTGTTAGAGTCAATCCTTGTAAAAAACCATATTTGTAAGTAAGTTAATCATATAATAAGTAATTTTAGTAATCATTATTTAAAGTATTATTATTAGTCCCTCATCAAGTGCTGGCTGACTGAGTTGTATTTAGTTTTAGTCGATAGGTCTGGGCTGTGACCGTTGTGTCAACCAAGTTTTATAAGATCCACGATCCTCTATTCCCAACCTTAAAATTAATACCAATAATCATTAATAGGTACCCTTATTGCCGCAGAATGGTAGCAGAGATCGGTTGAAATTTGAGTTTGGTGCGGCGGTTGCGGCCTAATACATATTTGCCTGAAGACGGAGACTGGTGTTCAATCTTGTACTAACTCGGTCACCCGGCATCGTGGCAAATTTTAGTTTCCGGTTGGTAAAAATTCTAATATCTAATATTAAGTCGATCTTATGAATCTATGGTTTAATATCTTTTAATAATGTGTAGTTTTCCCATTTAAATTCCTTATACAGATAAATTCCGATAATATTTAGTCGTTTTCCAAATTCGTCATCAATAGTGGTCCTGCACCCGATTATCCAAAATTTTCCTTCCGTTACCCCTTAGTATTAAATAAATTAATTAAAAATGTGAAATATTTATATTGTTATTACTAAATTCGGTGTCCTTTACCGGTCCTAGAAATATATAATTAGGTAAGTACCCCCCCCCCCCCCCGTCTATAAATTCGTGTTTTCTTTAAACTACCAGTCAGAAGAGTTGGGGTAAGTCAATTCATTTTCTTATTTTCTTTTTTTTCTCCTTCAGTACGACAAAAATACTTTATTAGAATAGTTTAGACTTAAATTTGTAAAATTTTCCTTTGCTCAAATATCTTTTACCTTGGATAATTCATTGTCTAGTGCTGGAAATACCAAGTGAAGTAAATCATATTGTGACTACCTACAGTGATTAAATTTTTTTTTGCTATAAACCATAACAAGATTTATTTCTCCTCCCACAAATTGAGAAATCATCAAAAAAAAAAATTTTAAAGTATATATATATAAATAAATTATTTAAAAAATATATATATATAATAAAATATATATAAAAAAATAAATAAAAAAAATAAATAAATAAAAAAAATTAAATAAATTAAATTGAAATTATAATAGTTTTCATATTTTGGTCACTGTATTGATTTGAGCAATGGAATTGGTTATTCAAATGTTTTCAATATGTATTGGGTTCAGATTTTGTCTCATCGACAATTCTTTTTTTATGTGGTCCTACAAGTACGGACATAACGGCAGATAAGTCAATCTATAATGGAATTGTTGATGTAGAATCAATGTAGACCTTCAATATGCTTCTACTAGTGTAAACAACCTTTTGGTATTAATAGTACATTATTTATCAGCTGTGTTTGCCTTGATAGTGAGCCGACAGTCCGAAGTATACAATAATTAATATTACGATTAAAATGTTTAATCCATAAACCTTATTACAGTAACGTATTCTTATGCTTAATGAATATCTGATTGTGCATTTTCTTTTGTAATTGATCATAAATATTTTCTGTCTTGTATTTCAGGTGTATTAACTTGTGTTATACAGTGTTTATTTTCAGCCTTTTTTTAGCAAAAACTCCATTTCTCCTTTCTCGAGTATCGATACTACGATATTGATGTAATTTTACTGCCCCGACTTGCCTTATGATTTGAATTTACACGAATAGACATTCTTACTTATATCCCTTGTCCACAACATAAACTCCTTTTTCTCTTTAACCTACATTTTTTTTTAAATATTTATTCGCAGTCCTGTCTTTTAAAAAAAATAAAATAAATAAATAAAATAAAAGTAACAATTAAACCCATAAATTTTGATATTTTTTAATATTAATCTTTGTACCCTAATTGTCGCCTCGGCCAATAATATTTTTGCTATATATTTTTGCTATATATAATATCTCAACTTGTTTAATTTTTTTTTTCTCCCTCAAAGCTAAAAGACATTAATAAATTAAATAAACCACAAACCTGCCTTAACCATGAATTAATTATAATTTGCCCACCCTCATTAGTGCATTGTGAGACCAACACCGGGTTGATTCGACCCAATCCCATAATCTTCTTTAGTGAATTTAATTCATATTTTCCTGTAAAATTGGTAACAAACCAAACTTAAGATGGACAGCGTAGATTTTTCAGGGGATATCCCCGTTCCTTTCCCTTTTTCTATAGAGACGGTTGTTCCTCATCGTAAATGGGTCAATCGTTTAACGGCCGATCAGGCTAGGGTATTATTGAATTTTTGGAAACTGACCCCTGCCGACACCCTCGAGCTAAATCGGGGTTTGATTCGCTCAGAGTTGGATGTCCGAGTTGATTCTCTCCCTCAACACCCACCAGCCAATCCGTCGTCTATGACGCAGCCTGCTGCAGTGCAACCTAGCATATCAGACTTGATAACCGCCCTTCAGGCTCATCTGACCCTACCGCCCAGGCGGTCCGGTTCTGAAGTACCGGCCCTACCATCACACCTCAGCATGACCCTACAGTCGTTAAGACCTTTTAAAGGGCTGCCTACCTTACTACCGAAATTGTCAAAAAGATGGCCAGGTTAAACCCCGGTTTCGATCAATCAATTTTGATCGACCTACAAGTGTCGTCTTCAGGGATTCTGCTAGGATTGATTGAACAAGCTATCGAGATGAAGTCTCCTATTTCCACTTTTAAAACTGACGTCATCAAAACCTTATTGCCCCATCAAACCTTTCATCAATCCTTGGCCCAATGGGTTTATCGCCCTCAGAGACAGGGCGAAAGTTTGGAGGATTTTGTCTGCAGTATCCGCGACATGTCCGAATTACTTCAACCGGAAATTTCGGAAGCCAGTATGCTGCAGACTATTTTTTCGGGCATGTCCTCGGAGGCGGCGGCACGATTTGCCACCGTAAACAGACCAAACACTTTTAACGAACTTTTGGCTTTGATACCCACTATCAACATGGGTATTTTAAATAATAGAACCCAATCAGCGCAGGCCGTTAACCCAAATTCCAGAGGTCCATGGCCCAGTTCTTATGTTTCTCGCAGACACAACCCTGACCGCTACTCCCCTAATCAGTATTGTCCACCGAATAACAATAATTATCCCCCACCCTTGATGAGTACTCCAAATTTTTATTCTCAAATAACCACCCCTCATCGCAACATCGACACCAACCACCTTTCCGCCGTAGAGAAAACCCCACCCGACCATCAAATTTACATTTTTTAAACTGAATGGGAGCGCCCATGGAGTCGGTCGGCGTCATCCCAAGTTATCAGCGGCTCATGTGAATAGGCAGGTGGTGGGTGCCCAGGGACTGGGACCAAGGAAATTATCTGTTCCAATTACCAGGGCGGTTACAGTAGAGGTTGGCATTGGTCCTCTTAAAATATTTGGTTTACTGGACACCGGGTCTTGCTTCTCATTAGTTTCTCAAAAATTTTATGATAATCTGAAACAATTTCCCAAATTAATTAAGAGTGTTACCCCCATTGATGTCAGTGGTATTACCGTAAATAATCAGCCATTAAACTTTAGAAAGAAAGTCAAAATTCATATTAAGATCGATCATCTCTCCTGGGATTTCTCTTTTTTTTTGTGGCCCCTCACCTCCCTTATGATATGTTGTTCGGTTATAATTTCTTACTAAAAACACAGGCCACAATAGATTTCCAGAGTTTAGTGGTCCGTTTCCCATACGCTGCCCCACTTTTTTGTTCTATCACCCCATCACTGGCAACTGAACCAACCCCGAGTTCTCTTACCAGGTCCCTTAATCTCACGGCTTCGCAACGGGCCCAGATCTCCCGCCTTTTGCAAACATTTTCAGATACAGTCACTAAGAAACTAGGTAAAACAAACCTACTCACTTACTACATAAATATTAAAGACACCACAACCAAAGTACGATCACGAGCGTACCAATATGCTCCTCCTAAGCTACAGGCTTTACGGGAGCATGTTGACGATCTTCTCGCCAAAGGAGTCATATCTCCATCCAATTCACCCTATGCCTGCCCAGCTTTTCTGGTACCCAAAAAAGGGGGTAAAACCAGAATGGTGATAAATTATAAACCGATAAACGAGCTCCTAGAGCTCGAGGTTACCCCTATCCCCACACTAGAGTCTGCCTTCCAGTATTTGGGTAAAGCCAGATAGTTTTCGCTGCTGGACTTAAATCAGGCGTATCTTCAAATACCTTTAGATGAGGATTCGAAGAAATTTACTTCCTTTGTATGTCCATTCGGCCAGTTCCAATATAATTTCTTGCCCTTTGGTCTGGCCAGTGGTGGACTCGTACTCACACGCCTGATCGAGAAAATTTTCGGGGATATTAAGTACGATTACCTGTTTTCTTTTTTTTACGATATTTGTATTTACTCCGATGGCTCATTCGACGATCACCTTCTTAAGGTGAAAACCGTTTTAGCCAGATTAAAAAAGGCCGGGTTAACTGTCAACCCCGAGAAGTTAACTCTCGCCTCAGACTCGATTCAATTTCTAGGGCATGTGTTCCGAAACCAGTCCGTGTCTCTCCATCCTGATCGCGTACAACCAATTTCCGATTACCCCACCCCCAAAAATTTAAAACAAACGGTTAGATTTCTCGATCTAGCCGCCTTCTATCCCAAGTTCATTAACAATTTCGCCTCCATTGCCCACCCTTTAAATAAACTTAAACGAAAGGGAGCCCAGTTCGTTTGGGGACCTCACCAAGACCAAGCCTTTCATACCCTAAAGAGAAGTTGACCAGCAATTTAATATTGAGACTACCCGATTTTTCGAAACAATTTGTTGTCCATTCCGACGCTTCCGGTTCGGCCTTGGGAATTTCCCTGTCCCAAGATTACAACGGCGACTTAATGCCAGTAGCCTTCGCTTCTAGACCACTAAACAAGCATGAACAGAACTATTCCACAATGGAATTAGAATGTTTGGCTGTTGTATTTGCCCTCCAGAAATTCCAACAATATTTAGAACACCGCGAATTTCAATTGTTTACAGAAAATTCGGCCTTGTCTTGGCTATTAAATCATCCACGCCAAGTCGGAAACTGGCACGATGGATTGAGTTCATAAATTCTTTCAAATTCTCGGTTCAGCATATAAAAGGATCCGAAAATATTGTAGCGGATTCCTTATCACGATTATTCGAACCCTCGGGACCCTCAGCTATCCCTCTTCAACCTGTACCCACACATAAGCCCATAATATCGTTCCTGTCTTCCTTGCCCGATATTTTTAAGGACCTTCAGGTCCATCAAAGAGAGGACGAGGAGATTTCCAAAATAGTAAGAAAAAAACCCCTCCCACCAAATTTTCAAATAAAAGATCACATACTCCTACATCTGGCCCCAGGCCAGAGTAGGGGTAAAGTTGTACTGCCTCGTAAACTGACCGATTTAGTTTTTAAGTACTATCATGAGCTACCCATTTCGGCCCATATGGGTATTTCCAAAACCCTCGCCCGAATTTCCAAATTCTTCTGGGCACAAGATCTTAAAAATCAAGTTGCCGACAGAGTCAAGTCATGCGTGGCCTGTCAACGGGCCAAACAGGCCCAAAACACTCGTCTTGGGTACCAAGCGTCTCAAGTTCCATCCTACCCTTTTGATAAATTCTTTATAGACCACATTGGCCCCTTGCCTCTAAGTTCCAACAGAAACAGGTATTTATTGACGGTCGTCGACGGGTTTTCTAAATTTACCCTATTATTCCCGGCCAAGAATACTAAGTCCCAAACCACAATAAATATCCTCACCAAACAAGTTTTTTCATATTTTGGTTTTCCCAAATACCTGGTGACCGACAATGTACCGAGTTTCAAATCGGAACTAATGGCACAGATGTGCCTTAATTACGGGGTTACCCATATCTGTACATCCCCATACTACCCGAACCCATCCCACGCGGAACGCGTAAATAAAAACCTCAAAATAGCCTTGCGGGTTTACCACGCTAAGAACCAAACTAATTGGGACACCAATATTCATTGGTTCCAACTGGCCTTTAATACGGCAACCCACGAGAGCACAGGTGACTCGCCAGGGAACCTTTTCTTGCGCCACCCGATTTGCGAACCCCTCCAACTCCTTTGGGACCTCGACAGTTTAGTTCCGTTACCTCCTAAACTATCAAACCAGGAAGTCTGGTCTTCTGCTCTGGGGAGGTTAGCTAAAGCCCATGCATCCCGCCAGGCAAGCTATAATGCCACCAGGCAGCCAAATCCTTTTAAAGTAGGCGACTGGGTTATGTTTCGAGAGCATCACCTGAGTCGGGGCGGCGAAAGGATCAATGCTAAACTCTTACCCCTATGGTCCCGGCCTGTGGTCATTGCTAGTTTCACATCTCCTGTTACGGCGTCGTTGGTTGACCCTAGCTCCGGCCGACACGTCAGAAATGCCCATATCTCCCACCTTAAGAGATTTTTCCAACCTTTTAAATAATCCCCCCCCCCCTTCAGCCATGCAATAGGATATAATCCTTTAGGTTTCACCCTTACCCTTTTTTATTAACCTTCCTTTTTCTCACTACGCTCACAGCCTGGGTTGTCGACTGCGACAGAACGCATTCAGTCGTAGTGATAGTAGTATTAAGTAACTTTCGTCTTATTTCTATTTTCTTCATATCATTCCTCATCAAACTTCATCGACCACATTAGCCACCCATTTTCCTTCTATTTTATGACTCACATTACCTTACCCTCAATTTCCCAGACTCGTCAATTGCATGATTGGTGGGCCTGGGAGCGCCATTTAGGTATATTATACTCCTTTTTTTATTTCTGGGAAATAGATTTTTTTTTAAAACAAAAACTTTTTTTCTCTATTAACCCACTCTTTTTTTGGAGTATGATTGTCGGGTCGCCGGGTTGCTTCTGGGCTGGCTTCTCTTGCTTTGAATTTAGGCTCTCACGCGTGGAGTCAATTTGAGTTTCCTCAAAAACCCTCATCCATTTTATAAAAATCTTACTCTTAATTTATCATTTTCATTTCATCTCTATTGTATTTTACCAGCCTTGGTCTTTATAGTATTAGTATTTACCTTTAGATTAGTAGTATTACTGTTTAGTATTAGTAGATTATAATATTCTATGTTGCATGTGTCAATTTAGATTAAGTACTCTCCCCACCCTGATTCAAGCCCCCCAGTAAGCGTCCTCCAGCAATTAACCGTAACGTCCGAGTGCTCGGTGGTAAGAAATAATCCTCAGCGCACGGTGATAAGTCTCTCTGGATGCAACGCCCTTCGCACGATGCCAGAGAGACCTGCACCGTAAACCTTTATTCTAGGTTACGTCATATCTGCAGTATCGTTTCAAAGAAAAGGAAAAAAAAAAAAAAGTCTTACCTTATCCTTACCTACCTGGTTAAAAGATTGTTATTGAATTCAAATACTCAGTTAGTTTTAGGGTTTGCATAAATAGCAGGTTACTGTCTTTCTCTTCCTTGGCTTCTGTGCTAATATGAATGCTCAGTTATATGCCTGGAATTTGGGATGTGGTCGTTTTCGCTTTTACTTACTTAAAATTCTGCGAATAAAATAAACAAATAATATAATAAAATAAAATAGATTGATTGTATTGTTTTGGGTAAAATATTTTCCGCACGTGTGCCCTCCCTTTTGAAAATTGCGATTTACTTCCAGCCTACATCCGTGGTTATTACTTAATTCTGACTCTTTTTCCTTTAATTAAACCCGTCCAAATTTTCCATTTCCTTTTTTTGTCAATATATTCAGAGTTTACAAAATTAATCCCCCCCCCCCTAATTATTGAAGTTTAAATCTGTGGCAGTGATTGGTTACTGGTTGCAACCATATATACCTTTTTTTACAGTTAACCCAAAAAAAAAAAAAAAAATTCGACATTATTACCTCTCCTTATTGCCTACATTTATATATGATCACCTCCCCATTTAATCCAGAACCACCACCTGCATTTTATACAGCTTTTGGGTGTGACTTGGTATTGAATAGTCAGTCAATGATGGAATATAGAAGTTATCAGCAGTTTGGTTAATAATGGTTCATTTTAAACTTGGCGCCTTAAATTCATTGAAATACCAAGAACCATTAATATTGTCCACCCTAGCGTCGTTTAAAGTTTGCTGTATCTAAGGTTACTTTATACTTTCCTTCATTTCTATTTCCTATCTCTTCCTTTATGATTACTCCTTTGGTTTTATCCTGTACATTAATTTTTTTTTATATTAATCAATAGTCTGCCAATCATTTCCACTGAACTGCAGTTATTTTCTACCCTTATTTAATTTATAAATCTGTAGCACACCAAAAAAAAAATTTTTTTTGTAGTATTGTTTTTACAAATAATCCTTTCCATCCCTTATATTTTTCCTCACTTATACAAAGGTTTATAAAAAAAAATAATAATAATAATATAAAACAAAAAAAAAAAATTATTAATGCCTTCGCCCCATCATCGTCAAATGTATGGTGTGGAAGTAAAATAGGTGAGTCCAGAACGAAACTGGCACCTTGCAAAATTGGCAAATTCATTTCAGCCCCTTTGTTCTTCGTCGTGTCCGATTGTGGGTATTGTTGTTGTCTTCAGCCCTGGTGGCCATCTGCTATCCTGTCAGCTCATTGTCATCTATTTTACCCTACTCCTTCCTTACCCCGCGCTAACGCCACCCCCCTTTTTCCGCCGAGGGGAGGGAGTGTCGGGACCATGAGTCGCGGTCTTCGTCGCCTTGCCAGCGGGGGTGACTGTGGCGATCTGCCCACCACGGTTCCCCCTGCGCTTGGGGTGGCGGTTGCTTGTCCGCACCCAGTGCCTTAACAGTTGCTCGGTGCCACAAATGCAGGGCCAGCAGATGATGACATGCATGTTCCCCCACCCTGCGAGCCCTGAAGTCGGGTCACGCACGAGAGATAACCAGTTGTGCACCGCTTTCGCAAGGAGCTGGACCGTTGGAAGACTACAACTACATCAATCATCGCCAATTCATCGTTCTATATAAATCCTTCTTCCTAGTTTTAACCCCCCAAAAATAATGGCTTAATAGTCAAATTGGGTAGGGTCAGTCGACCCCGGGTTAAATGGTGCGCAAACATTCGGCTTTCCGCGATCGCCGGTGCAGTGTAGAACGGCGGCCATTTTAGGCTAGTGTCTACATCGGGACCACTATTTTGTTAGAGTCAATCCTTGTAAAAAACCATATTTGTAAGTAAGTTAATCATATACTGTAATAAGTAATTTTAGTAATCATTATTTAAAGTATTATTATTAGTCCCTCATCACGTGCTGGCTGGATGAGTTGTATTTAGTTTTAGTCGATAGGTCTGGGCTGTGACCGTTGTGTCAACCAAGTTTTATAAGATCCACGATCCTCTATTCCCAACCTTAAAATTAATACCAATAATCATTAATAGGTACCCTTATTGCCGCAGGGGACTTCAAAACGGATATATTTTAAAAGATAGACGTTAATTTTGTTTTACACATCACATAACATTCTCTCTACTACATATATTGAAGAAACCTATTTGAGAATTTTAAATCCAACGGTTTTTTAAATGTCCACAGTTTATTCATCGTAGAATTTGTAAACAAATACGGTTTTCTATTTTTTAAATTGGGTTCAAATGACGTTAATAAATAAACCAAACAAACAACTAATAATCGCAATTTATTTTCCCCCTACATAATAATTAGCCTTATTCTAAAAAATACTCCCCAAAGTTATCCGTTTTTTAGATAATCACTTTCCTCAATTTAAATGCCGCATACGGTATATTATTTTAAGTACAATAAATAAATGTAATATTAAATCATAACCAAGAGTTACCAAGTTCAGAATAAATAATCGCTAGTTATCCCATCAATTGTGCCAACCACGAATGTGAAATGTCCCCTGATGAAATTGTTCATGCGCCCACCACAATCTGCATTGACGTCGCTCCAAAGCAATTTGTTTCCGAGATTAAACCTTTCATTGGGACACAGTTGTAAGAACCAAGTTCAAAGTATAATTGATTTGCCTTCCGTTTGGTTTCTAGGAAAAGGAGAGTTTTAATTTGGTTTACAAACGTTGTTTTAAGTTTATCAATAATTTCAAAAATTTAAGCAGTCCGAATATTGAGAAATTGTTTTTTTTCCCCCCATTATAAATGTATTTGTTTCCCTTGATTCTTTCCATATATATTATTTTTATAATTCATTGGCCAGAATTTTATAATCTAATTTCTTCTTCTTCTACTACTACTTCTTCCTCATCCTTCCTAGTCCTCCTCCTTCTTAATCCCTCCTTCTTAACACTCCTTCTTCTTCCTAACTCTCCTCCTTTCTAGTCTTCTACGTCTTCTCTTTCCAAGTCCTTCTTCTTCTAGTCTCCTAGTCCTCCTCCTCCCTAGTCTCTCTCCTAGTTCTCCTCCTTCCTAGTAGCCTAATCTTCCTTCTTCCTAGTCTTCTACTGCTCCTCTTTCCTAGTCCTACTCCTCTTCCTAGACCTTTCCTTCTTAGTCCTCCTTCTTTCTAACTCTCCTAATTCCTAGCCTCATAGCTCTACTCCATCCTAGTTTCCTAACCCTCCTCCTTCTCCTAGCCTTACTCCTTCCTAGTCTTCCTTCTTCCTGGTCTCCTAGTGCTCATCCTTCCTAATCCTCTTCCTTTTTTAGTCCTCCTCCTCCTCCTCCTCCTCCTTCTCCTTATTCCTACTCTTCCTTAGTCCCTACTCCTTCTTAATCCTCCTAATCCTTCTTATTCCTCCTCCTTAGTCCTCCTCCTCCTTCATATACCTCCTTCTTAGTCCTCCCTCTCCTCCTTACTAATTCTCCTCTTTACTAGTCCTTTTCCAGTCTTCCTCCTTCCTAGTCCTTTCCTAGTCTTCCTCCTTCCTAGTACTTTTCCATCCTCCTCCTCTCCACATTCCTACTCTTCGTCCGTCTCCTAACTCTCCTCCTTTCTAGTCGTCCTAATTTCTAGTCCT
Source organism: Aphrophora alni (assembly GCA_963513935.1). NCBI lineage: Eukaryota > Metazoa > Arthropoda > Insecta > Hemiptera > Aphrophoridae > Aphrophora > Aphrophora alni. Next base: position 16,444,509 of record OY740771.1, read on the forward strand.
TCTTATTATTATTACTACATCTTCCTAGTCCTAAACCTACCAAGTCCTCCTTCTTCTCCTTTCCCCACCCCATCTTCTTCCACTTTTCTTCTTCCAACTCCATTTTAATCTCTTCTCCTCTTCCTCCTCTTCAAAGTCCATCTTTTTCTACTTTTCCATCTACTTCTTCGCCTCTTTCCTCTCCTTCTCATTCCTCTTCAAGCCGAGCCTTGCCTTTTCAATGTTCTACCTCCGGTCATCCCTTTCCAGTTCCTTGGACTCAGATAGATCCTTTGCCACACCATCCTCCCATCTTAATCTTTGTTCCATAATATCTGCCTTGATGTGTGTCTACAGCTCAAACACGTGGATAATTTTGTATGTGGGTATCTCAGTTTGGACACGTCTCGGGAAGGTTTTTTTTTTTTTTTTTTTTTTCATTTTTTGATAACTGAACATTTGGTATCATGAATATTCATATTTCACTAAAATTACGAAATCCTTAGAACCGATTTTGAATTATTACATCCTTTATAACAGCTTCATTGTTTGTTGTTTTTATTTGTTTTACCGAGATGGCTCTCACTTCGATTTGTTCTTATCCTTAGAAACTAATCTTGAACAAAATTTGATCAAAATCGTTAGAACAGATTTAGAAGCATTCGTGATTTTCCTTATTGCAACTACTTCATACATTTTAAGTTATTTAAAAGACGAAAAAAAAATAATAAAATAAAATTTTTAAAAAAAATCTGAAAGAATTATCTGAATAATCCTAAGATATAGACTAAATATGCCCACATACCAAATTTTATAAATTAGGCCCTCGCGTTTGGGATGTAGAGCACTGTAAATACAACAAACAGAAAGGCACAAAACTCAGGGGAGCTGAAAACGGGCCGACATCTCTTTCTCTATACTACTTATATGTTGGAAACTAAAAGATGTTTTCTTTACTCACTGTATTAGAAATATTGGGCAATGAATATTGGGTATTGTAGATGGGCATGTGGGAAGGTTTCACACTTTTTATTCAATATATATGTTTGGCAAGCCACATTACAACCACAATATCAAACCAAATGGTAGATTTAGAACTTTGTTTACATCCTTCCTCCCTGACTTAATCAGGTATGCGTGCACAGCAATAACTTTCTCTAGTTAGAGGCAGTAGTTTGTAAACAGGAATCGTATAAATTGGTTTCCCTGGTTACAGGGCGTGAGATCAAATTGAGTGGACTGCAATCGTAGGCAGTAAGTTCAAATTAAATTCACCGTGCACCTAATACGATGACATGAGATGACGTACATTTTATATATACAAGTATATTTACAGGATGTCATTTAAAATTGTTAGACTAAAAAATTACAAAATTTGAAGAAAAATGTTTTAAACAAAAGTTGTTTATTCGAAGAGGAAAATAATGTCACTATTAATTTTAGATTTATTTTCAAAGTTATTTGATGGCCAGATTATTTTTTAATATTATAAGTTTGATTTTTGCGAAAACTTTCGACCTCCGTTTTTTGATTGATCCTCATGTTTCATGGCCTCGGGAAACCGAAAAGTAATTTTCAAAATACCGTAGGTCCTTCGTCGTTATCGTACGTAACCACGCAGCGGCCATCACAAAAATTAAGAATAATATATTATAGTGTGCTCTTATGCAGGGTGTTTCAGAACTCTTGTCGCATACTTTAGGGGATTGTTACTGAAGTTTAAAAAAACACAAAAAGAGCATTCATTTGTTTGAAACAAGCTTAGTTGTCTGTCTGTCCGCCATTTTGTATTTTGTACGAAAACATTATACTTTTGGAAATAAATTAGATATAAATTCCAAATTTTGTATATATATTTTCTATTAATATAACAAGAACCACGGCCCTGTTTTTTTTATTTATTGAAAATGGCGGTAATATAACATTTTTAACTTGGAATATCTCGAAAAATGTACTAAAGACAAAAATGTTTCCCTTTTGAATGACAAGCAAAATGGTTTTACATTTTTACTGTATAGTAAAAAAAAAGAATAAATTTGGAAAAAATGCGAAAAAAAAGGTTGTGGTTTTAGTACATTGATAAAAGATTATATATAAAATATGTACACCAAAATTGGACTTTATATCTAATTTATTTCCAAAAACAAACTTGTTTTTGCAAAAACACAAAATGCCGGACAGAGAGACAACTAAGCTTGTTTCAAACAAATGAATGCTCGATGTGTGTTTACTTTAACCCCTGGAACAATCCTCTAACGTATCAGACAAG